>JASDQU010103886.1:222221-235739 GCA_032191745.1 Picea mariana | reverse complement strand
TGCTATTGAGTTTGTGTTGGTTCATTACTTCGCATGCTTCATATATATGTCCAAACCTTGTTTGCATAGATGATCATTAGCACACAGATAATTCAGCACAGTGTGAGCACCATGGGTGTCGATGTTGCAAGAGGAGCGAGTGGGTTAGGAGGACACCAACGAGGTGGGGCCAGTGGATCTCAGGGTGGTGTGAGTGTTCCCTCACCTATCTGTGAATATACATCATTTGGGAGGATTCCCCGATTGTTATATCCACAGTTCCATGGGGGACAGCCACTAGGACAGTCGGGGAAGGCAGCAGGACAGCCAGGTCAGGGACAAGTAGTGCCATAGGACCCATTCAGAGAGTACAAGAGAGATTATTTGGCACTAGGACTAGAGTTCCATGCAGACATGTGTTTTCTAGACTATTGTTCGATCAGGTATGGGAACAAACCCAAAGAGGCATAGAGGGGCAATACAGAGACTCAAAACATGGATTTCATCAAGAAAGTGGGAAAGTTGAACATTCCTACTTTTGACGGGTCATCATGATGCTCAGCTCAGGCATGGGTACAGAATCTTGACACATATTTCAAGCTTAACCCGATGACAAAGTCAGAAGCTATCAGCTTCACCACCATGCACTTGGATGGGGAGGCCCACGAGTGGTGGTATCATGGGTTAGTGACCTTGGGTCACAACCACATTACTTCATACTTGGATTTCACCAAGAGGTTGATGGAAAGGTTTGACAAGAGAGATCTAGAGCTCCATTTCAGGGATCTTACACAATTGAGATAGACAGGTTCAGTCGAGGCCTTCATCACAGAGTTCCAGCGGAAGGTAGTGGCCGCATCAAACATATCAGAGCACAGGTTGGTGATGTTGTTCATCGAGGCATTGATGGATCCATTGAGGGGTTGGGTTAATTTTTTCAAGCCTCACACCCTACAAGAGGCCATTGTGCACACAAGAGACATGGGGACTCGGCGTTAAAACCCAAAAACTTTACCAAAACCTTTGTACCACAGAGAGACGGGGATATGAATAATCCTCAAAAGGAATGGAAGGGTAAGCCCAAGATGGATGATGGCACCAGACGGGAGTTGATGAGGAAGAAGATTTGCTCCTCTTGTAGAGACCCTTGGGTCCTAGGTCATAGACGCATGGGAAAGGGACAAATCCACTACATTGAGGTGGAATCAGGTAGTGAATAGGAGGATGAGGAGATCGGGGCACAGGAAGACAGTGATTCATAGGATGAGACTACACATGAGCCAGAGCGGCAACCGAAGAAACCTCAGATACAGACAGAGGCACAACCTAAGGAGGAGACAAAACCTCATAGAGAGGTGAAAGGGGGAACCATAACAACCCTTTCCAGAGTACCCGGGTATAACACTCTCAGGCTAAAGAGCATTGTACCTGGGCAGCTCATGACAACTCTAGTTAATGGTGGTGCCACCCACAATTTCATAGATGCGTCCTTAGTATCCAGGAGGGGGATACACACTGAGGACTTAGAGGGATTCCACATGGCAGTGGCAGATGGATACACGATGAAATGCTTGGACATCGTCCCATACCTAAAGGTCAAGCTAGGAAACTACACCCTGACATATACCTTTTATGTAGTTGACATATCAGATACAGATGCGGTGTTGGGGGTACAATGGCTATATTCATTGAGGGAGATTGGGTTCATCTATCAGACGTTGACCATGAGCTTCAAATACGCCAATGGATCAAGAGTGGTACTAAGAGGCATGTCTATAGGAGCACCTCGAGTAGTTTCAATGAAGAGGATGGAGTGGATCTTCCGTCACAGTGATGTAGCATATGCAGCAGAATGTTTGATCACCACCTGAAAGGATTCAGATGGTAGAGAGCAGTACCATCCACAGATAAGGAAGATTTTGAGTCAGTATGAGCCAGTGTTTGGGTCGATACCACTAGGGAGACCACAAGACAAGGGATTCGAGCATACAATTGAGTTGGAGGTAGGGGATACATTGGTGACCACCACACCCTATAGGCACCCCAAGAGATTCAAGGATGAGATCGAGAAAGCAATCAAAGAATTGCTTGTGATGGGACACATTAGGCCTAGCACGAGTCCTTTTGCTTCTTCAGTCATTCTGGTACTGAAGAAAGATGGCACATTGAGAATGTGCATTGATTACAGAGCTCTCAATAAAAAAATGATCAAGAACAGGTACCCCATTCTGTGCATAGATGAGTTGATGGATGAGTCACATTGGGCAATCTTCTTCACCATGATTGATATGTGGTTAGCATATCATCAAATCGGCACCGGGGAGTAGGACATAGAGAAGACCGCATTCAGACGCCATTTCGGATATTTTGAGTTCTTGGTCATGCCTTTGGGATTGACCAATTCACCTGCCACTTTCTAGTCTTGCATGAACCACATCTTTTGGGGGCAGTTGAGGAAGTACCTTTTGTTGTTCTTCAATGACATATTAAATTACAACAGGATGTGGGATGAGCATTTGCAGGAGGTCTTGGCATTATGCAGGCACATTCATGATATGCCAAGGAATCCAAATGACCTGAAAACGGGTAAGTTCTTTACTCTATGCAAGTTTTCAATCGAGAATCATTTTCTTACGAATTAGTTGCATAAGGATTAAAGAGCATATGAATCCATGATTAACCATGCTTTTAAACAATAATACATAACATACATGAACTCAAATGGAATAAAGCACATGAAAAGACAAGAGAGAGACAACCAATGTTTGCAACGTAGTTCACCCCTCTTGGGCTACGTCTCTGAACCTGCTTCAATTGGAATACAGATCATTTTCGTTCCTTCTTCAAAAGATGTTGGGACCTTCTCATAAGTGATTACATAAGAGATTCCTTCTCCTTCAATGAGGATTCAAGAAGACTACGCACACTCATATATCTCCATACATCAAGAAGGATAATTCCTTACATGAATAAGTCTCTTTATGCTTAGGAGTAGTAGCACTATGGCTCTCTAACTCCACTCATTCATTCTCCATTACTCTCCTAATTTTAAACTGGCTCACATAAGGCATTATATAGTTTTTCCTCACTCTCTCTTAAGAAAGAGAATTAATTCCTAGATCCTCAATAATAGGATCTAATTACAAAAGAGGAAAAACAAGATCCATGAGTATAGGATCTCAAACTATCTTCAAGCACACAATGGGAAAAGTCTCAAAACCACCCAAAGACTCTTCATCCATGTCCTTAATTCTCTCAACCTATAATTGAGAATAATGGCAAATTCGTGTGAGGCGGTTTCTCACATAAAAACCAATTTCCAAAATTATAATTTAATGATAAATACGTGAGTCTAATTTCCCTCACAAGTATTAATCATTTTACATCAAAAGTGAAAAATAATGTATGAGTTTTTCCCAAAAGCTCATAAAGCATAATTAAATGCATAAACATCTCATAAAATCACAAAAGAATGCATGAGACCCTTTTCTCACAAACCATTAACAAAACGCACTAGAAAATAAAACTCAAAACATATAAGTTCACCCTTTCACCACTTTGTCACCAATTTCAACTTGACATCGTGAGCAAAGTAAAAGTACTTTCCATGTGTGGAAATCCGTCTGGATCATGCCTCCCCACAAAGAACCTTTTGGTCTCCAAAAGTATCAATTGTATTTCTATGCAAATGTCCTCAAAAGGCACATTCTTTCAAGACTCCTTCACACACGTACTTCAGAATCAGAATGCAAGGCCAACACTTGCAACCACTCCAAAGCAATTGTTTGGAAAGGCACATCCCTTGTCTCCTTCACCTCTATTCTTCAGAGCTGAAATGGCGAAGCCCACACCTGCATAACCTTGCAACCTATAGAAGATGATACATGTACCACAATCTTTGGCGTACCTTACTTTCCAAGAGTTTATAACTACACTCTTTGGTCAAGTTTACACTAAATCACCAAAATGGCTTAGGAAAATCGCCTCATTCAACTGATTACAAAATGAAGCCACTTAAGGCTTAAGGCGCAAAATAACGCCTCTCACTCTCCTCACTCAATAGTGGCTAAAAATCCATTACAATGCTTCATAACCATTTTACATCAAGAACATTCTTGCCATGAGTTTATAAAACACTCATAAACAAGTTTTACAAAGATTGCCAAAATGGGCTTAAGCAAGGCAATGCCTCTTACAAAGAACTGGCTACAAAACCCATTACATTTTGGCAACATAAATAAATGCACAAGTGATAGACTCTATGGAATCCAAATCCACTACAAAGAATGTGCACCTAATGACTTCCCAAAAATGAGAAACAAACCCACCAAAAGTACTAGAGGATGTCCTCCAAAACAACAATACACAACCTTCTCCACCCTTGAATGCTAAGAGAAACTGTCAAAAGTTTATGTCAAACAAAATGAACAGAATTTTTAATGTTGCATCAAACTAGATTGCACCAAGAATCCTGTCAAAGATATTCCTTGGCATACTTCTCCATGGTATGGGTAATTGCCAAGATTTTCGTTCATCTCCTTGTGAACACTGGTCAAGTGTACTTGTAAAATACAAATACATGAGCATTGAAAGTAACTGTTGCTTCCAGAGACCATTTTGCATGGTCCCACAAATACCCTTTCTGGCTATCTCACCAAGCTTCAATTCTTGGCCATGTCGAGTTTTCACAATGATTATGCCCCTTATTTAGAGGCATCGAAGACGTTCATATTGGCAGCATGGTCCACCTTGAAGACATAATTATTTTCTCATATCAAAAGACACGAGATCTAATCTCGTGACATGTATGGTTTGATCACCATCACATTTCACATTGATCTAACTTCATTGAACAGTAACAACACTGGTCATTATCGTCACATGTGTTGCAGTGGCGAGAGAATCACATTTCCATGGTGCATTTGTTGACGAGGGAATCAACCCGAGGCTATGCGCAAGGAACTCATCATTGAGAATTGACAAGTAGCTCTCGATTTCAAGAATATCAATGGCGATTGTGAATAATTCTCCAATCATCATCCTGCAAAGGGTATTGACAATAGAGGGGTCCATGTTCTTCAGATCGATCTGCATCCTTTGATAAATAGAACATTGGTTCTCTGGTAGAGGCATTTTATTGGTTCACAAAAGGTCTCGGGTTCGACCTTCAACCTACACATGAACAATGGTGCCAATCTACCAGAAACTTCATGACTATATCATTGCGTGTCAATGCTCACATGATATCTCTCATTAGGAATTGATTCTATTAAAATATCTTCCATCATAGCACTGATTTGTAAGTTGTCAACTCCAACAACTCTTGATGCAAATAATTTAATATGCATCTCCAAAAATCACGTGTTCACCTCCTCTATATGCCACTTGGTGAAGACAAAATCTGGGGGTTCGCCCAAATTTTCGGAATTGCCATCGATCACGGCAACAACATTCTCAACAATTTCCTTACTTGTCTAAGAAACTCTGGCCAAAATAGCGCATTGTGCTCCGACGCATTTTTTGTTGTCACGTGCAGTAACCAATCCATCAAAGCCAAGCAGTTATGACATCCTCGTAAATACCAACGTGCAGTTCCACATTATGAGGATGTGTAATAACCTGCACCTTTGGAGCAAATATTTCGAGTTTTGACCCTGACGCTTATCCATCTCTTTGATGCTAATTGGAAATTCCTTGTCCAGAAGAACGTGAGGGATATTTGGGTTCAACCCAAAAACAACGTGCAACAAAATTCCAAACACATGAGATTTTGATTGTTGAGCCTCGAAATGATGAGACCAATGGATTTCTCCATAATAGAAAGTGCAGTTAATTCCTCTATGAAACTTCTCCATGCATGAAAACTACTCTCGATCTCCATGTCGAAAACTGCTCCAAGCTATGGATTATCATTTGGTTCCATGTTCTCTTCATGGTTGGAGCTATCAAGATTTCTCCACCTTCTCCTTATAACCAGGGATGAAGTCAATCGTGGGATTCGAGATCCCTGCAAATCCGCTCTGGAATCGATTATGCAAATTATCCACGATCTTTGCAGATATTTCTTGGGATTTGGATTGTGCCCTAAAATCAGTTATGAGAATTCGTGAAGTGATTTCTCCATATCCATTGTCCTTTAATGACAGAGAGGATCTCTTCAACTAATTTGAAAACGAAATTAATCAACCAACAACATGATCACGCCGATCTCACAAAATACCAACGGAAACATCATGACAATGATCAATATCAGTTCTCTGCCCAATACTCCACCGGAAACCATATTCTTCGAGTCATCAACAGGAATCCACAAAGGGAACCGAACAGGTCTCATGGATCTCGCTTCTTCATTGCACTGGTCATTGAGATAACTTATGGAACTGACAATGCAATTGTCATAATCTCTGTAGTAGCTATCCATCCCCTTGCAGGGAACTGCTCCATGGATTCCAATGTACTTAATCTGCAGCTAGAATGTTGTCTCTACAATACTTTTCAATGGATTGATGGGGAAAATAAACACATAGAGGACGACTCCTTTCCATGGATATTTCAGCCAACAATTTTGTTGGTATATTGAAGAATTTTGCAAATTCACAAGTGAGACATACATAGGCACTTCTTCGCATGTTTGTTTGTCTTCGGTCCACAACTACCCAATAGAGTGATGTCACATAATCGAATGTGAGGGTCTAAGGGACCCCAAATAAACATGGAGACTTAAAATCTGGTGCAATGATATATAAAATCGTTGAGTTCCATGCATATAAACTGATTGAGAAGAGCCATGGTAGCATCCGAGTTGCAGTTGCATTTTCTCTGCTGTAAAATATATTAAATAACAAAATATTTCAATTTTGTAGAAATGATAACCATTGTTTACCCAACCAATCGAAGGTGCCTTCCTTCTGCGACCGCATTTCTTCGGAGACTGGAGCAGGAACATTGATCACATGCTACATTATCTTTGTAGCCACCTTCTTGTTGGGTGTTTTAGCAGTTTGTTTGCTACTTGGTTTATGGCGAATTTTGGGATGTAATATCCAACACTTCTTCTCCCAATCGCCACTAATTTTGCATTAACTGCAAAAATTCCTTCGCTTTCCATTTAACGATGAATTCGTGACAGGGGGACTTGGAAGGTGTGGTTTCTATTTCGTCTCACTTCTCATGGACTCATCTATCTTCTTAACCAAAATTGTCTTCATATGATGCTTAGCTACATCATGGTTAGAAGATATAAAACATAAATCATTCTTCTTATTTACAATGAAAGAATTTGAATGACTTTTATACCTTCATGAATTGGCCTTGATCTGATGAGGACAAGGTGGCTTGATTCCTTTCTTGGAATCTGATGGTGAAGAGATGGTTTTTTCTTTAGCAACCTTTGAGCATTCTCCATTTTCTTCCTTGCCATAACCCAAACCTGCAAATCATGGTCTTTGTACCACCTCTAATGGCTAAGTGATTCCTTGGCCATGAATGCCAAACCCACCTACTCTGTATCCCATCTTCGTGAGGAGCTTCATGCCCACATTAGTTTCATACTAAGACAAAATTGAACATGAAGAAACATCATATACCTCAGTTTGAGTTTGTGCATCTGCAATAGAAGGCTCTTTTTCCTCCATTCATTCACCATGCTGCAACTTAGCCAAGAGATCATCTTTGGCTTGCAATTCGAGCTGCAATTCTTCAATAATTCCATTGAGGACTTCTCCATGAAGTTGAGATCTCTCTTGAAGCTCTTGCTTCTCTTCTTCTGCAACTTGCAAAAGTCTTCTCAACTCTATGTTTTCAGCCTAAATGTTGTGATTTATCTCTTCTAACTCTTGAAATATTCTGCTTTCTTCGCTCCTTTTCCCATCCTGCAAAGCAGTCAGCCTAGCTTTGATACCACATGATCTAAAACCGAGTGAGTTCTTTACTCTACGCAAGTTTTCAATCGAGAATCGTTTTCTGAAGAATTAGTTGCATAAGGATTAAAGGGCATATGAATCCATGATTAACCATGTTTTTAAATAGTAATACATAACATACATGAACTCAAATGGAATAAAGCACATGAAAAGACAAGAGAGAGACAACCAATGTTGGTAACGGAGTTCACCCCTCCTAGGCTACATCTCTGGAACCGCTTCAATTGGAATACAGATCATTTTCATTCCTTCTTCAAAAGATGTTGGGACCTTCTCATAAGTGATTACATAAGAGATGCCTTCTCCTTCAATGAGGATTCAAGAAGACTACGCACACTCATATCTCTCCATACATCAAGAAGGATAATTCCTTACATGAATAAGTCTCTTTATGCTTAGGAGTAGTAGCACTATGGATCTCTAACTCCACTCATTCATTCTCCATTACTCTCCTCCTTTTAAAAGGGATCACATAAGGCATTATATAGTTTTTTCTCACTCTCTCTCTTAAGAAAGAGCATTAATTCCTAGATCCTCAATAATAGGATCTAATTACAAAAGAGGAAAAACAAGATCCATGAGTATACGATCTCAAACTATCTTCAAGCACATAATGGGAAAAGTCTCAAAACCACCCAAAGACTCTTCATCCATGTCCTTGATTCTCTCAACATATAATTGAGAATAATGGCAAATTGGTGTGAGGTGGTTTCTCACATAAAAACCAATTTCCAAAATTATAATTTAATGATAAATACCCAAGTCTAATTTCCCTCACAAGTATTAATCATTTTACATCAAAAGTGAATAATAATGTATGAGTTTTTCCCAAAAGCTCATAAAGCATAATTAAATGCATGAGCATCTCATAAAAGCATAAAAGAATGCATGAGACCATTTTCTCACAAAGCATTAATAAAATGCATGAGAAAATAAAACTCAAAACATATAAGTTCACCCTTTCACCACTTTGTCACCAATTTCAACTTGACATGGCGAGCAAAGTAAAAGTAGTTTCGATGTGTGGAAATCCGTTCGGATCACCAAATGTGAGTTTGAAATGAGAGAACTATTGTACTTGGGACATATCATCAGTGAGCAGGGAGTACAGGTTCATCGGGAGAACATCAGGGCCATTCTAGATTGGCCAACACCCAAGAACCTCATGGAGCTGAAGGGATTCTTTGGGTTATGCAATTACTACAGGAGGTTTGTCAGAGGTTTTTCACAGTTGGGAGCATTTCTCGTAGATATAACCAAGAAGGGTGTTTTTCATTGGACGGATGAGTCATGGAAGACACTTGAGAAAATGAAGGACGTTATGAGCACATGCCATGTTCTAGCCCTTCCAAATTTCTCTCGGCCATTTGTCTTAGAGTGCGACACATCAGCGGTGGGGATTGGAATAGTTTTGATGCAGGGAGGCCATCCCATTGTGTTCTAGAGTAGGAAGCTTAACGAGTCAGAGATACTCTACTCGATATATGACAAGGAAACGATGGCAATCATGCATGCCTTAACCAAATTCAAACAATATCTTGTGGGTAGCAGATTCGTAGTGAAGACTTATCAAAACATTCTCAAGTATTTCTTGGATCAGAAAGACCTTAGCGAGAGACGGTAGAAGTGGGTCTCAAAGATCCAAGACTTTGACTTTGACATTGAGTATTTTAAAGGAAAAAGTAACATCATAGCAGATACCTTGTCGAGGAGGCCAGCAGGGTGTTCGATGATAGATATTTGCACAGACTGGAAAGCACACATGTTGGTGGAGTGCTCCAAAAACAAATTTGCTTGTGAGGTATTGGATGGATAGGTGGTTGATGATAGATACCGAGTGCTAGATGATGTCATATTCTACAAGGACTGGATCTACTTGGTTCCAAAATCTACATTGAAAGGAAATATTTTGAAGGTGTGTCACGATTCGCCTGCCGCTGGGCATCAAGGGTACTTCAAGACTTACAGGTAGATCAAGGAGAGATTCTCGTCGAAGGGTATCAAGGATGATGTACTTTAACACATCCGGGAGTGCATGAATTGACAACAGAAAGAGTCTGAGCAGACACACCCCGCGGGGTTACTTCAACCTCTACTCATTCCAGAGCAGAAATGGGAGAGCATCACTATGGATTTCATTACAGGTATTCCTCGAGTACAGGGCAAGGACTATATATTTGTAGTGGTCGATGGGATGACCAAATTTGCACACTTCTTTTCTATACCGACGGACTACAAGGCTATACAGGTAGCAGAGCTATTTTTCAGAGAGGTTTTTCGGTTCCATGGTTTACCCAGGCAGATAGTCAGTGATAGAGATGGGTGCTTGATTAGCATCTTTTGGTAGGAGCTCTTTCAGTTGGTGGGCACAGAGCTAGCCATGAGTACCAGCTACCTCCCATAGAAAGATCGACAGACATAGATTGTCAACAAAATGGATGGAGGGGTATCTGAGAAACTATGTGGGGAGGCAGTAGCGCACATAGGTGAGTATTGTTACAACACGACTTACCATATTTCTATCAGGATGTCACCTTTTAGAGAATTGTACGGATACGATGCACCTTCTTTTGTGGAGACTATGTTTGGGGATAGAAGGGTCCCTGGGGCTAAAGACTGGGTTGAGGAGAGTCAGAGGATTCTATGGGCAGTAAGGAGAACTTACAGGTAACTCGGAACCAACAAAATATCTATGCAAACAGACAGAGGATAGAGCACGGTTTCGAGGTAGGGGACTTTGTTTTCCTGCGTATACAACCATACAGACAATAATCCTTGAAAAGGAGCAGGGCAAGAAGCTAAAGCATAGATTCTATCGACCGTACAGAGTCATCGGGAAGGTATGTGAGGTGGCATATGAGCTACAGCTACCGGAGGGTAGAAGGATTCATAACGTATTTCATGTTTCTTTCTTTAAAAAGGCAATGGGACAACAAGTTAGCATTTCAGAGGAGTTGCCACCCTTGGACGAGGAGGGTCGGTTGGAGCTAGTGCCGGAGGAGGTTCTTGAACAGAGGGAGTGCAGATTGAGGAGCAGGGTCATCAGGGAGTGCTTGGTTAGATGGAGGGGACTTCTAGTGAAGGATGCCACATGGGAGGGAGAGCATATATTGCAGCACCCAGGATTGATGTTGCTTGAGCACAAGCAATCTCGAGAAGGGAGGACTGTGATGTCTCGTTCCCAAGATTAGGCCAGCAGAGAGAGACTTGGTAGTCTATTTGTTCTCGTAGACTATAGTCAGGCACAAACATGGAACAAGAGGAGAAACAAGGGTGAGTAAGTGGCTAAACGATGAATTAATCCAAAAATCATAAGAAAAGTCAGCTAAAGTCAATAGAGAAATAGAAGAAAAAGGTGTTGACGGGGAGACTTAATTAATTAATCACTCACCATAGGAGGAAAAGCACCTAGCTTAAGTGATGTCAACAGAGAATTAGATTGGGAAAGGTATAAAGGGAGGAATTCGACCTAATTCTTCATTATGTTATGATTTGATGTTGAGAACAGTTTCCAGATGAGGAAATTGACCTCTTTGATGTTTTGTGGATTTCTAGAGGAAACCACAACATAGATCGGTTTCGGTGTTGGAAGACACACCCTAACCTATCTGAGATACCATCCAAGTATTTCATTGTGCCAGTTCAAGAGTATTCAGATCAATTGCAAAGACTGTGGAGTGCAACCAGGAGGGCGCAAGGGTTAGAGAGGGTTTTGTGTAGTTGCACGAGACCAGGGCTTATTTCACTGATTCCTTCTAACCTAGTTGAGGATCGGTCAGGGCGCTTCTTTTGAGCCACCAATCATCATATTCTGATGGTCGAATCTACCACGGTGCATCAAGAAACCAGAAAGTGCTCATCTCTTGAGGAGGGTCGTTTGGGGTTCCAGGAGGTTTTCTGGATCAGATAAGAGGAAACCCTTCCAACCGATTACAGAGTAGGCTAGGGCACACATTTTGAGACTATTATCATTGGATTCCATTGGTGGAATCACTAGGGCACACTCACAGAGCCTAGGAGGTGCGCAATCCCCCAAGGGATGTCATCTGGAGCTTCAGGGGTCATATCTTCAGTCATCAGAAAGTGCCTAAGGACCAGGGCGCTCAATTTGGGACAGTTTCCAGGTGGATCTGTCGAGTATAGCCACCAAGGCGAGTTATCCATCATTTGCAACAGTTATCGTGAGTTTCTGGAACTGCATTTTGGCAATCTATTCATGCTTATGCAGATCTATCCATATCCTCTGTTCATGGGTATTTTGTATTAGTCGCATTGTATTCCAATGAAAATCCATGAGATCTAACTGAGGATTATTTCTATGCTCTGCATTTCAGTTTAATTTCCTGTTTTTTCCATATAATACATGCTATTGAGATTGTGTTGGTTCGTTACTTTGCATGCTTCATATATATGTCCAAACCTTATTTGTATGACACACACATGCGAAAATCACCAAGCATGTTAAACAATTAAGTAAACGCGTCTAGAAACCCTTAGAGTATCAGATCCGAGAGTCGGAACTCTAGTTTAGCAATAGATATCCAGATCCTCCGTATTTGGGATATTTCAGTCTTGGGCCTATTTTATTACATTCAAGGAAGAACAGCTCTTAGCCATTCAGAAGTAGTTTTAGATCTTACTTGGATGAGCTCTTAGCCAATTATAAGTAGTTTTAGGTTTTACTCCACGACCATAAAACTATTTCAAACTAGATAGTATTTGCAAGAAAGCCAATACCCTCTATTATCATTGTTAAAGATACAATAAAAAAATCAAAAACTTTCAAATAACATTTAACCTTAATCTTATACATGAAACTAAATATTGAATCGATTGTAATTTGACATCTTATTTAAAAGAAATCAATTATTTTTATTGTAATAATATTATTTTATATAAAAAAAATTATATTGTTGAAATGGATAATAAATTTTTTTAATGATACTTATTAAGTATATCTCAAATTTTAAGTTTAATATTTTCATTAATGTTTGTAAGCTAGCACTTTGTATATATGTTTTAGGAAATGTGATGAAAATTTCAATCATTTTTTAATAAATTTTATTTTTTTAAAAGGCATGTTATGGATGGATAGACTTTTTCAAAGTTTTTAAGTAATATTTTTGAAAAGGTCTATGATTCTAATTCTTCTCACTAATGAAATAATAGATGTTTTGGCCATTTTTATTTTAAAATTTGAATTGTTATTGCATATAATCTTATATATTACATAACTATTTCAATATTTTTTGGGCCATTTTATTTTAAAAATTGAATTGATATTTCATACAATATATTAAATGACTATTTTAATATGGTGAAAGGGAGTAGATATAAAAATAAATTTGACTTGTTACACATCATACATTTATGTCATCTATATATATGTGTGTGTGAATTTGAGGTTGTATATATGAATTTGGTGTTTTGCTAGATCATGACCTTAAAAATAGATTATTTATTGTGATATGTACATTGTACTTTACATAAATATCACACAATTATGTTGTTGAGAGTTATCACAACCATTGTTCATAGCCACCACACTTTATTCATGTTTTCGGTGTTTTATCTCTTTCCTTTGTTTGCTTAGGTTTGTTTTTTTAAGGAAGTTGAA
>JASDQU010103886.1:124924-163782 GCA_032191745.1 Picea mariana | reverse complement strand
CAGGCTAGACGGGGCTACGATTTTTAGCCCATGGAAAGAGCGGATTGTGTTGCTGTTGGAGGAAAACGAAGTCTAGGACATTGTGGAGAAAACCCAGGTTGTTCCCATAGATACAACGCTTTTGGAGGCCTACAAGAAGAAAAATGTGAAAGCCAAAAGGATGCTCTTGGATGCCGTGAAGGACCATATCATACCTCATGTGTCTGGAAAGAAAAATGCTTATGAGATGTGGGAGGATTCGACAAAGCTTTGTCAGAGTGGAAACCAAAACAGGAAGATGGCGTTGAGGGAGAAACTCAAGAGCACCAAGATGTCCAAGACTGACACAGTGGCATTGTATCTCACCAAAATATCACAGGTTTGTGATGAGTTAACGATTGTTGGAGAGGAAGTCATAGATGATGAACTTGTGAGGACAATTTTGAATGGGTTCTCAGAGAAGTGGGCTCTGTTCGTGAAGGGAGTTGTGGCACGAGAACATCTCCCTAATTAGCAGAGGTTGTGGGATGACTTCTCTCAGGAGGAGACTTGGGAGGAGGTTCTTCAAGGTAGTCAGGCTAAGGGTGATGAAGACAAGGAGAATGTTTCTCTTCATGCAAAGAAGGGTAGAGGAGATGGAAAGAAGGAAATGAGCAAAGTGAAATGCTTTGCATGTCATAAGACTGGCCACTATGCAAGCTAGTGTCCAAACAAGAAGAAGGGCAAGAAGGAGACATAGGTAGCAACATCAACATCAACTGAGATCAATGATTTTGCTGAGAAGTTCGAGAATAAATTTTCTCTTATGGCTTGTTTTTTAGGTAGTGGTAGTGCAAAGTTTGGGGACAATGGAGCATGGTTTGTGGACAATGGCCCATCTCGCCATATGTCGGGAATGAGGTCGATGTTCCTTAGTGTTTCAAAGACAGACTCGGACTATCATGTGGGTTGTAGGACTAGTACCATGCATGTAGTAAAGGGGGCTGGATGTGTGAGATTCCAACTAGAGTGAAGAGGATCTCTAGAGGTGGCAGAGGTGTTGTTTGTTCTGGAGCTGAAGGTAAATTTGCTCTCAGTATCAACTTTGAAGGATGAGGGATATGGAGTTGTGTTCGAGCATGGACACGTGTTCATATATCTAGAGGGAGCTACCTTGGACGCAACAATGGTGCTTGGTGTCAGACAGGGGAGGTTATATAGGTTGCTGAGATAGCCTGTGTGAGTATAAGGGGATCTTGGATTCAGGATCAATGTCAGTGACATGTGGTAGTGAGGCTACTTCTAGTACTGTCAAGAGTCCCAGTTGGTATGAGATGACACAATTGGATGCTCATGAGTGAGGAGACTCCTAAGGGTATGCAGAGGAGGAACATGTCTTTAGCACGAGATCCAGTGCATGTGGCAAGGAAGCTTTCTAGTTTAGAGGGAGCAACTACAACAACAGATGGAGTGATGGGGTTGGAGACAGACCAGGTGGAGGTTCTAGAAGTACCTTCCTCGCTAAGAGGGAGTGTTAGTTTTTGGGGTAGCTCGGACAGGTACTCTTCCATTGGTGGTGCCTAACATGTGGAAGTGTCTGAGTGACGCTCTCTAGATCCTTAACTTTATAATTGTATTTACAAAGTTAAAGTGGCTTTTATTTAATGACTAAAGTGACTTTTTATAAAGTTAAGTGACTTAAGTGATTTAAGTCATCTCAACGAGAGATTAAGTCACAACCGTCAATCTTGGGAAGGCAAGATCTAATCTTGACTGTTGAGATCTTAGGGTTAAGGATTTGGTCATTAAGAGATTATAAAAGCAGATCTAAGGAGAGTGAGAGACACACGTTGGAAAGAGTGAGTTTCTTGGAAAGTTGAAGAGTAAGAAGATGAAGAGTTTGCAGCAAGAGAGGAAGGGCAAATTCCTTCTAAGGGGCAACATGAGGATCGAGGCAGCTTGAGAAAGGTCATACATCAGCGTAGGAGGGCTGTATTGTTGGGCACACAATTTGAGGAGGCAGATTGCTGCATTTAGTGGGCCGTACAGAGATCGTACGACGACTGTACAGGTCATGGACTGTTGCAGCAGGATTTGGCACGAATTTCAAGGCCGTACAACAGTGTAGGGTAGTCATACAGGTCGTATGGTGGCTGAGGGAGTTGTCTGCAAGATTGGCACGAAAATCGAGGGGTGTAGAAGTCATTTATTGATGTGTATTTATTGCTGTAATTTCCAGCTTGCTTTGTGGACACATTAATCAAGAAATCTCTTTCATGGCTGGTTTTCCCTTCTGGGTTTTTCTAGGGGCATTGCCCAGAAATATCTGTGTTCAAATGTGTCTGTTGTTTATGATTCCGCTGTGCATTTTCGTTGAGTAAATCCAGTGTATTTCCATTCATAAGTTTTCAGATTTGGAACATTTTATTTTCTGTGCAAATAATCTGTGTGAAGTAAATTTATTGGAAGTGGAAATTGTTTCTGGGTTTAGTAAAAATCAACTGTTAGTCCTCTCAAAACATGTATCTATTAGGCTAATCCCTTCATCCTTTCTAGGCAAAGTGCATAAATCCCAAGATTTCAATAAGAAGCCCTTGATCTTGCCTTGCTTTCATCAAAGAAAATGTCGAAGGGAGATTTCGAGTTGGTGGTACCCAACTGATGACAATAGAAGGAAAGGAGACAGGAGTAAAAACATGACTTGCAGTTGGGATTCTATTCGCAGCATTGATTTGATCTATGAGAGGAATGTCTTGAGTGGCCTAGCACTAAAGCGTGCTTTCAATCTGATCTCAAATGGATCAAGTGCCAAGAATGGTTCTGAAAGACAAAGTTGGCTAAGTATGTGAATGTGTTGGAAAAGAACCAAGTTTGCTGGTTCAAAGGCAACGAATCCAAGAAGCTGGATAAGTATGTGATATGTCTTGAGTGATCAAAGTTGACTTTGTTTTGAAAGAGACAAATTAGTTATGCCTTGGAGAGAGAATTAAGGACATTTAATGTAAAGCCGACAAATGATTATAGTAGTTGGCTAGTGAATTGTGATCTGAAATGGATCAAGTGCCAAGTCTGGTTACGAAATGGATATGAAGACAAAGTTGGCTAAGTATATGGATGGGCCAGAAAAAGACAAGTTCACTGGTTCAAAGGCCAAGAGTCCAAGAAGTTGCGCAAGTATGTGATATGTCTTGAGTGATGAAAGTTGACTGTGGAAAGAGACAAATTAGTTATCCCTTGGGAGAGAGAATTAAGAACAAATCACTAGCTGATTATGAGAAAAGGACTACGTTTGCTGGTTCAAAGGCCAAGCATCCAAGAAGTTGGCTATTTATGTTGTAGAAATTTACGCTATGTTTGACTTTTAATGTAAAACAGAAATTTCACATCTTTCTTAGAGGTTTCCTGGAGCCTAACCCTATGAATTTTCAGCCTTAGGTTTTTTATGAAATATAAACAAAACAACAACAATAGGCAATATTTCAACTCTTAACAACCCCAATCCGCTATGGAATTCAAGAGAAAAGATACCAAAGCGTGCCAACAAGTTTCAACCCTCTAGGGCAATCTTATCATGCAGCTGTAAATAAAGTAGCAAATCTGCCCTATCTTCAATATAAATGTTAAATCACTTTACAATTGCAGTCTTAACTTATGTCAAATCAACAAGACATCTAAGTGCTGGAAATTATAGAACCATGGAGAAATAGATGGTTGAAAATCAAATTTGCAATTACCCAAGTGTTGGACAGCTGAAAATTTCATCAATATGCACAAAGATGGAGTTCATGTGCATACCATAGCCTCATCCCAAGGCTAGTACAATGCTCTAGCTCTCCAAGATTCTAGCTAGGGAAAACGATGAAAACCCTAGCTCGCACCAAGGAGCTCCAACAAGTTAACATCACACAAGCATTTCCTCCAAGGCAAGATGTCTCCTCTTCTTCTTCTCTTCAACAAGTACAACCTAGGGTTCCATCTTAAAACCCTAATCTCTAAGTTTCCAAGGGATGGAACCCTAACCCTAGTATTCAAGATGCTCCAAGAAACCTTAGCGACTCCAAGACAAGAGAAATAAAGTACTGAAGAAGAAGCACAAGAGAGAGGAAGACTAATTTTCCCTTCTTGATCACATCTCTAACACAAGAATGAACAAGAATGAATGAATGAGATCACCATCTCCAATGTCTTCTTCACAAGAGTAACCGCTAGTATCTCACAGGAGCAAGCTCCGAACCAAGGCATCCTCTTTCCCTTTCATATCTCCTAGGGTTTCCTCATGAAACCAAGCATCCCACTCCCGAAGACAAGTACAAAGAAAATAGTAAGGGAGGCCAACAATACATATGTGAGCCTATGCCTTTACAAGCAACCCACAAAGCCACATATAGGCTCACACACGTAGAGTGCTACACTCTAAGGGTACATGTGTCAAGCTCTAAGGTGATGTCCACAAGCAAGGTTCCAAATGCGAGGGCTCTCCACGAGGTGTGTCCAACACTCCTACAAACCTCCAATGACTCCAACAAACCTCCTAAGTCATGTACTACATTGGGTCCGCTCCCCATGCATGAAGTTATGAACTATGTTACTGGATTCATCAGGCCCCAAGGTTGGATCTTCAGATTGGACACGGAATCGGATCCGGATCTGCTGGGATCCACCTAGGATTCGAATGGAAGGCAAATGACAATGTTATAGTCACTGGGTTCGTTGCATTTGAAACTTGAAATTCGTTGGAATATGGAAGTAACCTAATTTCTTCTTTGCGCGAGCTTTGTCGAATAATATTGTTTGCACCCAAAGCTGTAGTGCCAAGTCGAGTCAACGGGTTTTAAATATAAATTATGAATATATAAACAAGGTTGAGTCGACGGGTTTTAAATATAAATTATGAATATATAAGTAGCGTTGAGTCGACGGGTTTTAAATATAAATTATGAATATATAAACAAGGTAAGCATGGTCTAGTTGATGGGTTTTAAATATAAATTATGAATATATAAAGGTTTTATTTAAAATTATATATAAAATCAAGAATGTATTAACAGATTTAAGTTTTATGTAAAATTAATTCATAATATATAAATTTGTTATAAATTTATAAGTTTTATGTAATTAATGATACATAGATTTATAATGTATAACATATTTAAATTTTATATAACATTAATTCATAATAAAACACACACACATATATGTAAATTTGTTATAAATTTATAAGTTTTATGTAATTAATTATACATAAATTTATAATGTATTAAAGATTATATGAGTTATATAATTAAAATATAAGTTTGGTGGCTATTATAAACTTGAATGCATTTGCTCTTAAATATATTAAAGGTAGAGTTAATTAATGTTTAACTTCAAAGCATATCAAAGGTAGAGTTAATTAATGTTTAACTTCAAAGCATATCAAATGTAAAGTTAATATATTAAAGCATATTAAATATATACTTTAATGTATACACTCTTAAATATATTGAAGGTAAAGTTAATTAATGTTTAACTTCAAAGCATATTAAAGGTAAAGTTAATATATTAAAGCATATTAAATATACAGTTAACTTTATCTTTTATATAAAATATAGTTGACTTTAACTTTTATATATTTAATATAGTTAACTTCAAAGCATAGAATAATTAATGTTTAACTTGTATAAAATAATTAATGTTCAATTTTAATCTAATTTATTTATTTTCTTACGAGTATTATAAATATTATATTTATATATAAGTTATATATTTAGAATTTTGTATATATATTTTTATTTTTATGTAATTTTTTTTTGAAAATTATAAAAATATATTTATATTGTTTTTTCTTGTTGTTTCCCTGCCGTATCCAGATCCCGGGTTTTCAAAAAACCAGCGGATCCATATCTAGATCCAATTCCATATGTGAATCCGCATCCACATCCTGGTAACTTAGGTTATGAACACTGTCACAACCTAGGCATCCCCAAGTCAACTCCATGCCTCCATGTAAGCATCCAAGCTATCCCATGTTGTCTAGGGCCCCAATGCCCTGCTCTTGAGTGCCGAATGCTCCTCCTCCAAAGTAGAGCATTCTCCAAGCAATTGACCTCCTCCATGTGGCCAACATGTAGAACGCCACCAAGCTATATGAAGTTCTCCAACGCCCTAAGGAACACTGTCATGCAAGCACCCAACTGAGGTCAAGTCACCACTGAGTAAGCCATACCCAATGTGCAGATCCATCACGAACCATCCAGGGGTACATCATGTGCCCGAAATATCATGAAGCACCCCCAAACATAGTGGAAACCAGTGTTACTAGAACCGGTAAAACCGACCGGTCCGACCGGTTCACAGCGCTTACCAGTTCAAACCGGACATTCAAACCGCTTTTGACCGGTTCTGTACGGAACCGGTTTTTTTCTTCAAACCGGTCGTTTCCGTATAGTCGCCGTACGGCCGGAAAAGTGGGGGGATTTGCAAATTTAAAAATAAAAATAAAAAAAGAAAGAGACTCAACCAACAGCTTTTGACAATGAAGACCTTTCTTGGATGGATTTGGATCCCCAGCCACATCAAGAGAATGTGTGCAGTGTTTGATGATGCATTTTGATTCAGATATTCATATGACTATGGAGTGCACTTACTGTTAGTGCTATTTTGGTTTTACACAATGTTACTTGTTATATATATATGAGAAACTTTGCAAATTTTCGTATAATGGTTTGGATTCACATGGATGCACATGAATATGTATTTTTTTTTCAAAATTTGAATATTTTATGTATTTTTAGTGAGTGGTTTTTTGATCCGGTTTTTTTCCAGTTCCAGTTCGGTTCCGGTTTTTTGGGTCGACCGGTTCAACAACCAGTCCAGTTCTGGTAACTATGGTGGAAACGCTTTCAGAGTAACCCTGAGGGATAAAATATGTGATATGTCTTGAGTGATCAAAGTTGACTAAGTTGAAAGAGAAATTAGTTATGCTTTGGAGAGAGAATTAAGGACAAATCACTAGCCAACTATGACTTCACATTAAATGCTGACTATCATAATCACTATCTGTCTTTATAATCGTTAGTTGGTATAACTAATTTGTCTCTTTCAAGACAAAATCAACTTGATCACTCAAGAGTCAAGACATATCACATGGCCAATTTCTTGGATTCTTGGCCTTAAAACAGAGTTAGTTCTTTTCCATCCCATTCACGTACTTTAGCAGACTTCATCTTCTTATCCCTTTCAGAAACAGACATGGCCCTTGACCCATTCCAGCTCACAATCTTACACAAAATCCAGTCCCAAGGAATTTTAACAGACACATCAAAGCCAAAAGAATGCCTAAATAATGCACAATATTTCCTAGCGGAATGAAATTCCATTTCCTATTAAGCCAAGCAGGCAACTCTTGTTGCCTGATGATGAGTGCCTTGCTCACGATGGCTCCTACAGCTGTAGAAAAGGTGTCAAGGCAATGGAATGTACCTTTGATGGAGTTAGAGAGATAATTTTCAAGTGAGAGGAGAGTCATCAGCGAAATGCATATGTAGTAATTGCTCACCATCAAGAATCAAGATCCCTCGGATTTGACCTTGAATGAGAGCAACTTAAAAAGCATAACCTAATGTGGACAGACGATACAAAAAGGACTTCTTATGCTGAGGAATTTTAGGAGGAATAATACAACTGATGGACCGCTTAACTGGAAGGTGGCTAGCATCACACCCACTAGAAGAAAAAATACTTTGGAAATGTGCATAGAAAATGGCTTTTATTTTATCCTGTTCATCAGTGAGATTGCCAGCTGAATTTTTAAGTATATGGAGTTTCTCAGAAGCTTCTTTCCTTTTTGAATAGTGAATGTGCATCTTTATAGCATCATAACAGTCTCTATCCCAATTTATCTGTGCCTGTATCCCCCCCTTGACTATGTATTCTATCGGATTGAATTGCAAAAACATGTAGAATATCCAACTTTTGTATAGGTTGAGGCTAATTTTACTTGGGCTGTATGGCACTGTCATTGACCATATGTGTGTATAAAGGTTTCAGGAATCCCTTAAAAAACATGGTTGTATATGATGAAATGGAAAGTTTGAATTATTCAAATGTTTTTGGATTTTCACTGAATTTGGTACAATGGTCCAAATATTTGCTTAATCACGAGGCCTCCAACTAAAATCTCTGCATTGTTGTTTGTGTTTTGTAGCCTTCATGCTGGGGCTTTTATTGACTTCTCTTCTGTAAAAGCTAATAGTTAGTCTGGCTATATTGCATTCTACGTTGTTGTTTAAAGAGGAAGTTGTGTACATGGTCTTGTATATTGCAATTGAAGCGAGGAAAATTAGATGGTCTTTATCTTGTTCAGCAAGTAAATTTTATATGGTCTTTGTAATCTTGTTTAAATAACATTAGATATTCAACATTATTACATTTATCTTAGCATCATTAATGTTTACTGTTTTTAGTCACTTATCTTCTTCTTCACTCCTCATTTTTTCTATTTTTGACGGAGTGTCTTTTCCTGGGTTTTCTCATGAATTTTAGTCCCGATGGGCTGCAATTTGCTTCATGTCGAGAAGTTTCTGCATATTTCCTTTCAAATTCTCGTCCTTCTGCTACTGGGGAGGTAGCTGCACCGGAAACTCCTTGTCATACAGATTCAGATAATGGTCTTCAAATTGTGATAGCTGGCACGGTAAGTTCCTAGTGCCATCTATTTCTTTGATCCTAGACTTGTGATTGTACATTCTGTCCACTTCCATCATACTTAACATGCCTGGTTAGCCAATCTGAACATGATGTCCTAAGTGTTTACTTATGCATTCAGCCCAAAGAGAATACAGTCGAGGCGGATCAATTGATGCTGCAAGAGGGGGGAGATGCAATCATAACAAGCTCGTCGAACACGGGAAAAGATACAGAACAACAGTCTATGGGATTCCATAGTTCTGGTGTGCCTGGGACTAGTAAACAAAAGACATGGCAAGGGGACAGATCATTGGAGATTGTGGATATAGTCCGCAAGACTAAAAAACGTAACAATCCAAGCAGTCAGAATACTCCAATGAATTGTAAAAAATGTAATGTAATATTTAGTAATAGGAGTACTTTCATGGCTCATTTGACCATTCACCATGTTAAAAAAACAAAAATACTTGACGATAAAGCAATTGAGAACGGTGCAAATATGAACGATGGGAAAAGCATTCACCCTGCTAAAAAAAAGAAAAAACTTGCTGATAAAGCAATAGAGTACAGTGCGATTATGAAAAATGGGAAATATGAATGTCAGATTTGTCACAAAGCCTTTTCTGAGAGGAATCGCTATACTGGTCATATTGGTGTACATGCAAGGAAAAATACGAAAAAACCACAAGTTCCCTTGGAACAAACCGGTACTGAAATTAAAGGTGATTTGGATGATAAGGAAACTTCTGATGTCAAACCAGAAGTGCATGTCAAAATAGAAGACACCAATGAGATTTTGGAGACCAATGCTAGTGTAGTACAGGAAGGTGTTTCAAATTCATTTCTTGAATTCTTGGGTGCAGCCTCTGGAGAGGATAGCTTGGCTGCTTCAAATATTGGAGGATTTCTTGGTAACTTAGATTCAGATTCTGGAAAGGTATATTTTTCTCTCCAGCATGTTTCTTCTGAATTGAGGTTGTTGCTATTTTGTTCATTTCTAACCTATGTTTTCCTGGTTTTAGGATCAGGCAAAATTCACTGCAGGAAATGAGAAATTAGATGTTATCTCAGACTTTGGAAAGATTCAGATGTACATGCCATCACCCAAGTTTTCTTTTGGAACTGGTCAAGATGCAAACTGTGCTGTGGATGCACCAATCGAGTTAGGTTTAGATGGAGATGAATTGCACCAGGTAGGGGTCCCACCAGAGCAATTTGGATGGGATCCCTTTTTGTCTGAAAGAGAAAATAGTTCCTCTCAGTTCATTGTATGCATTTGGTGCAACACGGAATTCAGTCATGATGGCATTGATCAGGATCAACAGGCTGATTCCGTTGGATTCATTTGTCCAGTTTGCAAGACCAAAATTTCAGGGCAGGTTGAGATGGACAATGAACTTGAAAAAGTGTGATTTTTGGATTCTCCTTATGGGATCAAAGTGTATCTGCATGGTATCATGATAAGCCTGAAAACTTGTCCCTTGTTTGTAAATGGGAATTTACTCGCATTTATATGTATTGGTATGTGCCTGGTTTTTGGATGAATTTGGGATGACTTAGGTGAGGACTTAGAGAAACATAGAGATTCATTAGTAAGTCGTACTGGCATGAGCACATCTTTTAATTTTTAGATTCAGGGCAAATCTTTACATAAGCGATTTGTTCAAATAGATTGTGAAATAGTAACCTCCCCCGCCCTTCCTCTTCATCTCACTTGTTTCTCAATTCCAAAGCAAAGTGTTGGCTGCCGCAGTTTGAGATGCTGTAGCATGTCGATAAATTATGGTAGCTTGTTTACTGTTAGTTGTTATGGACACATCTACATTTCTCATGATTGCCTTTATTGCAAGTCCAAAGGCAATCAGTATAGGCAAAAGCCTTGTGAGTGCCTTTATTGCAGTAGTCATTTTTTTTACAGTATCTTATGAGGAAGTTGGTTATATGATGTTATTGACTGCAATATAAAACACGTGTTGCTAATATTTTGCATCTTTAATTCACCCATTTGTCACTTTGATCATTGTCGTGTTTATTTTACTTGAGTTAATATCAATCCTTGAGGAGGAGTAAGTGCACTTATTTTCACATGAAAAAAACATTACTTTGTTATTATAAGAAATCAAAAGTAATATTACGTCACTACTATACTTCCGTCTCAAAATTTCCGTCTCAAAAGATGGAAAGTGTGTCATGTCAAAACCTATGATGTTTAGTCTACTTAACATAGTTCGATGAGAAGCATGTATATCGTCAACCGGTAAAATACCCATCAGCTATCAAGAAGCATGTATTTTCATTGTTTTTTTCTCAAAACCACAATTTTAAGAGCTGTAACAAAATCTGTGGGAAATTAATTTCCCATCTTTCAATACTTTGATCCATGAGAGTCCTTCCTTCCACCCCAGAGCCTCCTTTGAGAGTTTGTCCGCAACAGTGTTCAATTCCCGATAGATATGTCGAAATTCAATCTTAGTAAAAGTCTTTGCTAGAGCTCTGATCCTGTCACAACGGTGGGTGTGAGTGATGTTCTTTATGGCACAAATACAGTTTAACCAATCAATAATCATCTTGGAATCCCCCATCACTGATATACACTGAATACCCAACTGCCTGGCCCACATGAAGAGAGTCCAAATACCTAGCAGTTCAGCCTTTGTATTTGTGCCTTTGCCTCCACCACAAATACGAAAACAAACAAAAGAGAAATCTCTATAAATGGCAAATCCTCCCCCACAATTCCCGTTCTGTGCTTGTCAACCATTGGCACTAAAGGAAGATTATCACTATAAAGCTGTTAGTAATGTTTTATTAGTGAATCCTTCTCGTCTTTTCCACATTTGCATTTTCTTGTTCTTTCTTTTGATTTTTTGTTTTTCACCCTTATTCTTGTCAATAGTATTTCTATACTCCCTTGCCACAATCCGGGTTATTTTTTTTAAACCAATTTTGGGTGTTTTAGGTTTAATATATGCTTAGACCGTTCTCTACTGCTGAGATAACCTCTTTCAAAGTGTGGTGGTTTCTGCAGTCACTAGGGTTTGGAGGCAGTGTTAGGTATCTAGTCCTGTTTGACAAGGAGGCATCTTAAAACCACTACTTTGTGATGTTTTGGTCTATTATGTAGTTTTGTGTACACTTGCAAAATGATTTGTTTTTAACAAAAATGGTCGGAGATTAAAATGCTGTTAATGTTCAAGATCGTCAAATCTAAAAAACAATAATAAATTTAAATTGTACTGTTAATGAATGCATTAAAATTTGATAACCTTTTTGGTTTTATACGGTGTTGATACTTACTTGGCTGTATTCATTTTGTTTGTTTGTTTTGTATCCAGTGTTCCACAAAGATTACCTATGGTTTAAAACCATGGAAGGTGCACCTATCAAGGATTTTAAATGGTGTCCCTTTGTCAATCACCATCCTTGCTTAAATGACAATATACAATGTAAATTTTAGTAGTAAAATATTACCTTCATTGACAATATAAAATGTAAATTCTAGTAGCAAAATAAATATTTTGTATTTAGTTACTAGAGTTTAGATTGCATTCTTTTTCATTGTTATAATTATAGTAGCAAGATTACAATAACACATATAAATTTGATATGGAAAAAAGTACATAACAAAAAATCTAGAGTGGTTCCAATATGGAAGTATACATTTCATAAATACAAAATATACATTTTTTTCAAATTTTAGAAGAATTTAAACTTCATAAATGAGAATTAAATTAAAAATAAATAAAAAAATATTCCTTGAAAATTTGAGGATTAACTTAATATTTATAGGTTTTTTCAAGGATTTTTTTCAAATTTAGAAGAATATCAGCCTCATAAATCATAAATGTGCATTAAATTAAAATAATAATAAAAAAATCTTCTTTAAAAATTTGAGGATTAACTTAAGATTTATAGGTTTTTTCAAGAGTTATATTTCTTTTCTTCATTTCAAGTTTATAAGTGGAGGGGTATCAAAAGCATGGGGTACATTATTGAAGACATAAAAAAGTATGTCTATATCAAAACTATACCAAAAATTCGTTGGGTTTCGTACTACTCATGAATTTCCATATAAAGATTTGTTGTGTTTCATACTACCGAATTTACATATAATGAAGACTAGTACGGTCAAAACTTGCTCCTATGGTTATAATGTCTTCAACAACTTGTAATGCTTGATTTATAATGATACATAGTCTTATGTGGTTTACAATATGTTTACATTGAGATTGAATATTGGCCACAACATCACATTGCAACAACTTAGTATTGGACTAGGACTAAACAAAGCTTTGCATTTTGTTTGTGCAACTGACTGTTGTTCTTTATCGGATTTTTTAAACCAAAGACATGTACTACAATTTTTTCACTTTAAACACTCTACATTTTGAAAAGATATTTGGTGAGTTTAGAACATAAGCCATCATTGTTGAAAGAACTCCAAGTTGCCACTAAACCACAATATAATAGACCTAATCACATTATGATTTATTTTGAAGATTATTAAGTTCAAAATTCATGTATTATTGAATAGAAATACAATTTTGTTTTAAAAATATTCAATTAAAAAGTGGTTTTTACAAATACATGGAACAATTCCCTCACCCCTAAATATTTATGGAACAATTCCCTCACCCCTAAATATTGTTTGTTTGAAATTATATCATATTTAGATATAATGAAAACTTTGTTAAAATTAATTAAACTTGAACTATACAAAAAAATCATAAATTATGATGGTAAAGTAGTTCTCCAACTAAAAAGTTGAAAATATTTTCTATAATCATATTATCTAGAGGATGAATACATATGTACAATGATGCACAGTTAAACATTTTTTGAGGTATGAGGGGTTTAAATTTATCACCGCCAAAAGGTAAATCCATAGTTTTTAGCACTACAATGTTAAAATATTTTGCACTATTTGATAATGATGATGACCATATTACCATCCATTGAAATTAACATTGGTTTATTGGATCTTAACAAAAAAAAGTTAATTATTCTATTTTATTATGTTGTTTTTATGTTCAAATAGTTTGCAAATAAGATTAACAAATCACTTTGGTTTTCATGGGTTAACACATGAATTTTGGTGTTATTTAAAAGCCAAATTTCTTTGTGACTAGAAAAAACTAAAATTGCAGTGATACTTTGATACTTTTATACGCTATTATTTAATTTGTGATTTGGCTTAATTAGTTTTCCTATGTTATTAAAACAAGTGAGATGAAATGAAGAATGACAAGATCTTTTAATTATGAGATACCTTGATTAGGTTTCAATTTTTTTTCTTTGTAATTTAGTTACTCATCTATTCATATTCACATAGGAAATACAAGTTGACAAAGTACGAGGCTGCCCGTTGCCTAATATTCGCACATGCACACATATATATGAATACTAGGTGAAATACAACCTAATACTTTGTCAACTTGTATTTCCTATGTGTGTGTGCGACTCAATTCTTGAGCAGGTTTGTTGCTTCAACTAAAGTCTAAGATCATGTTTTAAATTGAATTCTAAGTTCTATCAACCTTAAAATAAACAAAGACACATAAGGGCCAATATAAGAACAACTTTTCAAAACAAAAGGTAACATGTGCACTTGTATAGGGTATGATAACATGTGCACTTGTATAGGGTATGTTTGATGTTCAATCCTCAAGTTGCGTGTCCACATCAATTGAGGTCATTGGAGTGCATGTCACCTCCTTGGGTTGGGCCTCTTCCTCTACTTTCAATGCATCTACTGTTGTTTCTGTTGCCCGATCACTTCCACCTTTAGAAACCCAAATGGAAGTAATCAAAATATCAAAATTATTGTCCAATTGATCTAGCTTTTACAAAACAACATCACCCCAAGTTTCTCTTCTCTTAATTCCACATGCTATAAGCTTCTTGATGTGCTAGTAATGGCCGATGATTTTGGTGTATTTTGACTCCCTAGTTCTAGAGTAACAAGTGTCACGAATGATTTTTCCCATTTCCTTATCCATCATGGAGTTTATAGTATTGCCTTTCTCTTCATCGTAACCCAATTTCCATAGAGTCCACTTATCTTTTCACAACCTCCAAGTGGCAGGTCTCGTAAGATGTCGTGGTGAACCAAGCTGGTTCACTATGTAAATATCCAGTATAAATAGGACAGTACGCAATAATCCATTTATGGATAATAAATATATTTAATAATAAATGTATAAGAATATGAATAAGATGATTCTTACAAATGAGGAATGAGGGCTTGTATATATATCCTGCATAGGGATGCCCTTTCATAAGAGACATGACCTTTCATATGCCATGTCTCTTTATAATTAATAATTATTTATTACTTATTTATATTTACATATTTATATATATTTATGTTTGTTACATTGCCTTCCCCTTAGAAATGTTTTGTCCTCAAAGCATGTTTATGGAGAGGCTTACTTCTTCATTTTGGCTTGCAATGTCTTCGCATGACTCTTTGTTTTTGGTGTTGTTAAGATTGATGATGCCAAACGATATGAGTGATGAAGAGTTGAGCATAACTGTCAAATTGTGAAAGGGCCAGACCATCCTAATTCAATCTTTTGCAGAACATTGCACTTCCACGATCAATGATTGTAATTAGATTTACTTGGGCAGGTATCAATATTTTTCGGACGATAAGTTAGTTGTTCTCGTCTTGGATATTCTATCATTTGTACTCCAACATCTCTATATGTTTTTTCTTCAACTGGATTGGCATCTTCTTGAGCTTTAATGTCTGGATTTTCAAGTTTCTCTTCTTTCAATTTTCTAATTTGTTCTAGTAGCTCGCGATTGAGGCTTTTCGAATGAGATTTTTTTTAATTTTTTTTTGATAGGTTCTTCTCGAGTTGTTGATTCTCTTGTTCCAACTTCTAAACACATTGTTTTCGAACCTTTGACTTCTTGATTTGTGTAAGTAGTTTTTCACCGTGTTCTTTTAAACGAGAAATTTCTTTGCTTTTATCCTTGATAACTTTGTCAAATTCTTTTTGCATTCTTTGCATTGTTTTTTTTATTTTCTTGAAGTATCACTTCTGAGATATCGTTAAAGTCTTTTGGTGTTACATAATCTGGTTCCGATGTGGTGTCTTGTAATGTTATCATTTTCTCCTTATAGGGGAATGTCACAAACTTGTTCTCCATGTTTAGTATGATGGCACCTAGACTTTTAAACTAGGGTAACCCGATGACGATGTCAACTTCTTCTTGATACATAGTTGTAACATAGAATTGAGATATATACTTATATTCATCAATCACCACTTGTAACTCCTTAATTCGAGAATAATCTTCCTTTTTAATTATATTCGTCTCTGGAATTACTAATTGATTTTCCAAATCAATATTCATGTAATTTGCATTATAGTCCAAGCTAATAACAATGTTTACCTCCCGTCCTTGAATATTTCCCTTTAATGTCGAAAATCCGCAACATACGATTGGACAACCTTCATAAGTAAATCTTCCCTTTCCATTGTTATTAGGATCCATTTGATTTCGTCGATAATTTACGATAAAATGATACTTTGAGTAACTTTATTTATTCACTTGAACTTTCAAATCCCCTTTTTAACTTAGTGATGGAATGACTTAAACTTGTAGTTTTATATTAATATCCACCTTTAAACCTTGTATAATCTTTTACTTCTTGTTGATATATATATATATATTTCCAACTTTAGATAACTTTTAATAAAACTCCCTTTTAACTTTTTCTCCTTTTTGGTATAATTATTATATATGTATTATTATAATTATAATTATAATTATAATATAGATTAATAATAATTATAAAACAACGGGGCTAAATTCAAAACCTATTGCAGGATTTTTTTCTGAGCGATCATGCCCAGGAAGATGCCTGCGTGTGTGCACCTGGTGCGTCCTCCCTTTTTTTCCCTACGCCATGGACCCAAGAGGGGACCCTGAGGCTCCCTCCCCACCCTTACCTTCGGAGATAGAAGCTTTCAGAAAAATCGTTACAGCCAACGACAAACGCACAACCACATAGACACATAATAAATTTGTCAAAAAACTAGACGGTATCCCCTCAGTCGACCTCCCAGCAAAAGAAACTTGCAGATCAGCCTTGAACCTTGCTGAACGAGGACTAATCGGCCAGTTCACAGGCCTATGGCCGTCTCCCAAAGCTGTAGAGACATGGATCCAGAGAAACTGGAGCCCCCTGTCAAAAGAAGACATCAAAAGCCATCTTGTAGGAAGGGGATTTTACGCTTTTGTTTTTGATAACACAGAGGACATAAATTTGATATTTAGGAACATACCATATTTCATGGGTCTTGAGGGCCTCTACTTGAACAAATGGTCAACATAATTTGACCCAACTCAAGATGTGCCCTTAGCCGTTCCGGTATGGGTCCGCCTCCCACATCTCCCCTTGCACTTCTGGAATCCGAAGTCACTGGAATCCATTGGGAACACTCTTGGAAAATACATCGACAAAGCAGATAGAAAGGACCAATACTCTTGCGCCAAAATATGCATTGAAGTAGATCTGGAGGTGGGGATCCCGGAAGCCATCCAGCTAAAGGTCGTAAACTGGTCTCACATCCAAGAGCTGGACTACGAACAACTCCCATTCAAATGCAGGTACTGCCATGGATATGGACACTTCGTCAGGCACTGCAAAAAGAAGAAAGTGGAAGAGGGGGAGATCTCGAAAGGAGAACAATGGACGCAGGTTCAGAAAATACCTCAGCCAAATAATAACAATAAAGCCAAAGGGAAAGGGGCATCAAAAGGCCCTGATGTCCCCAATCCAGGGAAAACTACCGGGGAAGGAAGCTCGGGCCTTCCAACCCCAGAGGCCCTCAAAAATCCCTTTGAAATCCTCAACAACCTTCCAGAAACCTCTGATCCAGGGATTAAAGAACTCGAGCAACAAACCCCCCCTCCCACAATAGGAAAAAACAATGGCGAGGCAACCCGTCCCGGTTCCCCAATAGGAACCTCCCCCTCCCCTTCCTATGCAGAAATAGCTAAAAAGAAACCCTTGGAAAACTCTGGATTTTCGAAGGATGAATCTTTCGAAAGACCCTTAAAAAGACATGATAGAAAGTCCCACAAAGAAGCAAGAGAGGCAGAAGCAGAGAGATAAAAAATGCAAGGAAGCCAATCCACCATTGAGATGTCCATTGGAAGAAATACCAGAACAAGGCCTCCCAAGGGAGGACCTACCCACTCCAATCCAAGTAAATAATGGGTATAGTCTCTTGGAATTGCAGAGGCCTGAGGAACCCATCGAAGGTCGAAGCAGTCAAAGACCTCCTGAAAAATGAATCTCCCGAAATCCTCATGCTCCAAGAGACAAAAATTGAAGGGGCAGCCCTCTTAGAAATCAACAAACTGAAATGGAAGAAAAATGCAGGGAAAGCTATGAGTGCAAGGGGCTCCTCCGATGGTCTTGCAACTTTGTGGTCGAAAGATAAGTTCCATCTCGAAAGCTCCTTTGAGACCCAACATTGGATCCACACCAAACTCCAACACAATGCAAGTAAGATCACCTTCTCTCTCTTTAATCTTTATGTTCTCGTCCTTTCCACTGAAAAGAAAGATTGCTGGCAAACTCTATCAGTCTTTTTAGAAAATCAGCTCCATACAAACATCATTATTGCCGGAGATCTCAACTTAATCTTTGAACCAAATGAGAAGAGAGGGGGCAATTGTAGTAGGGACCAAATGCTTCCTCTTGTTGAGGAGCTAATTCAACAGTGGGATCTCATGGACTTCAAGCCCATGAAAGGCCTCTTTACCTGGACAAACAATAGAGTGGGAAGGGACCACATCTCAGCCCGCTTGGATCGGTTCCTAGTGCAGAGCTCACTATTGATGGAAAAGAGGATAATCTCTTCCAAAATACTCCCCAAACTGACATATAATCACAAGCCCATCCTCCTCCAACTGGAAGAGGAAGAAAAACTGGGTCCAATACCTTTCCGTTAAAACTCTCTTTGGATAGAAAAGGAAGGGTTCCTAGAAACTGTTAACTTAGCTTGGTCCAATCCAGTAACATGATCTCCCAACTATGTGTGGGAACAAAAAATAAAGTTAACAAAGCACGCCTTAAAAGANTATGTGTGGGAACAAAAAACAAAGTTAACAAAGCACGCCTTAAAAGAATGGATTAAAAAGCCAAACAAAACCCCTCTAAGCCACATAAGAGAGGTTGTCCAGCAGTTAACTGATTTGCAAATGGAAATGGAGAATAAAGATATTACCAGCCAAGATCTAGAGAAGGAACAAGCTGCCCAATTCAATTCCTTCCGAGCTTTCCGTTGAGAAGAGTAGTATTGGAGACTCAAATCTTGTAGCTTGTGGTTAAGAGCTGGAGATCGTAATACAACATACTTTCACTGGCAATTGAGAGCCCAAATCTCCAGAAATCATATCTCGAATATAATCTCTGCCAAGGGCCCGATTTGTAAAGGTGCAACACAGCTTAAAGAGACATAGAAATCCACTTCCAAAAACTTTATAAAGAAGATGGAGTTGAATGTGAGGAGGCCACTACAAAATTTCTCTCCCACATTCCTTCCTTGGTGAGTAAAGAAGATAATGCAGCCCTCATGAAGCCTTTCACTAAAGAAGAAATCAACAATGTAATTTGGTCCATGGAGTTGGACAAAGCCCCAGGGCTAGATGGCTTTTCAATCAACTTCTATAGAAACTGTTGGGAAATCATCAAGATAGATTTGCTTAGAATGTTAAAATCCTTCCAACAAAAGGCCAAAGTCGGAGGCAGTGTTAATTCCACTTTTCTAGCCTTAATTCCCAAAGAGGCGAATCCAGGTTCCTTTGATAGATTCAGGCCAATTTCCCTGTCCAATACTTCGTATAAAATCCTTTCAAAACTAATGGCGAACAAGATTAAGCCTCTGCTAGGGAAGCTCATCTCCTCTGCCCAAAGCGGTTTTGTTAAAGGGAGACATATTTTGGACAATGTAATACAGGTGCAAGATGCAATGCATTCCAACCATCAGAGAAAAAAGAAAGGGATGCTCATAAAACTCGATATGGCAAACACTTTCGACCGGGTAAAACTCTCTTTCCTTTACAAAGTCTTTCTTTCCTTTGGTTTCAATTCAGAATTTGTTAAATTAATCAAAGCCTGCATCGAGAAGCCATGGATAGCCCCGCTAGTAAACGGCATGCCAACTAACTTTCTTCAAGCCTCGAGGGGACTAAGGCAAGGCTGCCCTCTCTCTCCCTTCTTGTACATCATAATGACAGATTCTCTTAGCAGAAAGCTAACTGTGGAAAAGAAAGTTGAGACTGTCCCAGGCATTAGACTGGTGAGGGAACTAGAACCAATCAATCATGCTCTATTTGTTGATGACTCCCTCTTGCTGGGCGGAGCCTCAATAAGGATAGCACAAACCTTTAGTATCATCCTCCAAAGTTTTTGCAGAATCTCCGGAGCACTCATCAACAGAAAGAAGAGTGCAGTGTATGGATGGAATATTGATCAACAAACCATTCAACGAATTGCCTAGTTCCTGGGATTTACAGGCTATGCCACGTGGGAAAAAATAAATTACCTCGGACTTCCCTTAACTCTGGGATCCAATAAATCTTCACTATGGACAGAAATAATAAGCAAAATTAAGGCAAAAATAGCAGCATGGGGAGGGCAGTGGCTCACAACAACAAGAAAACTTATTCTCATTAAATTGGTGCTCTCCTCTCTACCAATCTATCAAGCTTCTTTCCTCTTGGCTCCAAAATAAAACTTATTCTCATTAAATCGGTGCTCTTCTCTCTACCAATCTATCAAAGCTTCTTTCCTCTTGGCTCCAAAGACGATTCTGACAGAGATTTCACACTTGATCCGAGATTTTGTGTGGAAAGGAGGAAAGGGCAACCAAAGGAAATTCCATCTTGTCAGCTGGGAAACTGTCAAAAGCCCTATCAAGAAAGGAGGATTGCAAATAAGAGATCCTGGTCATGCCAATATAGCTCTGGGGGGCAAAATCATATGGAAACTCTTCTCAAATTCCAGACATCCAATGAGCCAAATTCTTAAAAAAAAATATCTCCAAGGGAAATCGATGAGGAACCTACAGGCAGAAACTACCAGCAAAGGAACGCTGATCTAGAATTTTTGCCGAGCTGGGCTAGATTTCTTCCAAAGCTACTTGTATCGAATCCGTAGCGATGGGAAAAAAACGTTTATATGGAAAGACAAAATCATGGGCCACACCCCTCTTGAAAACGCTGAAGAAATCAACGAGATCCGCGAGTGGCTTACTCAGCGCGATCTCAACAGACTGGCAGACATTTCATCATGGGACGCCTCAGGCAATTGGCTGGCGTGGAACCTGCCCGAAACCCCAGTGTATCTGCAACATCAGAAGGCGCTGCTCATAAAATTGCTGTCCGATTTGGCTCCTGTTCACCTGCGCGCGTCAGACACTTGGGGTTGGGGAAAGACTGGGAGATATACAGCAGCTCAAGGCTACAACTTCTTACAATCTCTTCAACCAATGGCAGACTCAACAGCTTCATGGAAGCAGGTATGGGACCCGATGGGTCTTCCAAAAGTGAATTTCTTCTTTTGGACTCTAATGCATAAGAAAACGCTGACAGGAGAAAATCTGATAAATAGAGGTATAGTTGGACCACATAGATGCCCTCTGTGCTGCAGCGCCATCGAGACTATGGACCACCTGTTTGTGGATTGTCCATTTGCCCAAGAAGCCTGGAAGTTCACCCTCAACGGCCTCAACGTCACAGCTCCTTCGCAGATCACAGTCACAGCCCTCTACTCCTCTTGGAAGGCGAGATATTCCCACGAGATGCAAAGCAAATCAATCTAGCAGGCAATACCCAAATATTTATGCTGGAAAATCTCGCTGGCAAGAAACGACCAGATCTTCAATAACGTCCCCCATTCTCCCTTGACGGTGGCCATCAAAGCAAAAACACTACTCCTAGAAGCTATGACTCATCATCCGTTCAAGGACGAAAACACTCTCCTTCTAGAAGAAAAGGATTGGCTAGGATCTGTCATACCCGAGGAAAGGAAAAGAATCATTGCACGCCCCCAAAACACTCCAAGTTGGCGATTAAGAGAAACAGATGCAGTATTTCAAGACTGGTGGAGGAAGCAAGGTAAAGCAACGATCTTTTTCGACGGCGGCTCCAAAGGAAACCCAGGGAAAGCAAGGGCAGGTGGACTGATTTACTCCTTCGATGGACAAAGGAAAGATATCTTCAGCTGGGGACTAGGACAGAGAACCAATAATCAGGCTCAAATTCTGGGGCTGTTAAAAGCCTGTCAGATAGCGCGGGAAAACGACATTAAAGAAATCCAAGTCTTTGGGGATTCAAAAAATTTGATAAAAGAAATAACCTCGGAAGACCATTTCAGCAACCCAACGCTCAACAAGAGTCTGCAAAGGCTAAGGTATGTGCTACATGACTTCTCCAACGCCCAATTCTACCACATTCTGTGAGGATCGAATACGGAAGCAGACGAACATGCAAACGCGGGATGCCTCTTGGCCGAAGGCACTTTTAGCAAAAATGAGGAAGCACCTATATGGATTTCTATCCCATAAATCTGGAAACATTTCAATTTTCGACAATAAAAAAGGAAAATCCCATGACTCAAATAAGTGGACTGACGAATCATTGCAATGATGGTTGTTTAGGCCTTGGCCCAACCGATTTCTTAAAAAAAACAAAAAAAATTCTACCCGTTTTAGTTAAAAAATAATAATATATTAATTTAATTTATGTCAAGTCGTAATGAGGTGGGGGTAAGCCGGTTGGGAAAGATTTTTAAACGGTGTACGAGGGACAGGGAAAATGGGGAGATGGGTTGTCGGGACCGGGGTACAGGGAGGTAGTTGACGCGGGACAGATGACGTGAGACATGCGGCCGATACGGGAATTAATAGAGGGGATACAGTTAGGATAGCTACGGGTCTGCGATGGTTAGGAGAGAGGTTACGGTGGGGGGTTTTGGTAGTGTGTGGGGACGTGGATGTGTGTGTGGACACAAAGGGATGGGGTTATGGGGTTTAGGAGGGACGAGTTGGGACAACAAACAAAAAATGCAGAGAGATCGTACATACTATTGCATAGGTTTTTTGACGGTTGTAGATAATTTTGTTGTATGAAATTTGTACAACGACTATAATTTTGGCGCGTATGTACGAAATTTGTACGTCAGCTACAATTTTGGCGCGTATGTACGGAATTTGTATGTCGGCTACAATTTTTGGCATCTGCAATTAATTTCACACCCGTAAGACACTGTACAGTAGAATACTTTATTATTTTAATTAAATCAATTCATTAAACAGATTGGAGAATACCAACGGTGGTATCGATTGCAGGAAAATCGGTAGCTTTACTTCTTTCCTGTACGGATTTGTAATTTTTGCAGTCAATTGAATTGTATGACAGCAGAATAATCTTTTTATTCAATGGAATTTCTGAACTTAGTGTGGCCAAAATCCTAATTGTGGTCAAGGACCTGCAAACAGAGAAATTCTGCTAAATTGAGTGTGGCTAAAAGCCAATGCCAAGGGCAACGAAGTTGACCCCACTTCTCTTCTCTGTTTTAATCTTCTTCTTGATTTCTAGTTCTTCCAATTTTCTGGCAGCGAAATAGTTCTTAACTTTGAATGGCCAAAGGCTAGGTTTTGGTCAAGGACCGAAGTTCCACGAACTCTGAAAATTTGAGTGGCCAAAGGCCTGTAGTGACGTTTCCAAGGGCAACAAAATTTTGACCAAGAGTCTAGACACCAAAAACTAGGATAAAAAATAAGGCTCTGATACCACTGTGGTGAACCAAGCTGGTTCACTATGTAAATATCCAGTATAAATATGACAGTACACAATAATCCATATCTGGATAGTAAATATATTTAATAATAAATGTATAAGAATATGAATAAGATGATTCTTACAAATGAGGAATGAGGGCTTGCATATATATCCCGCACATGGGTGCCCTTTCATAAGAGACATGACCTTTCATATGTCATGTCTCTTCATAATTAATAATTACTTATTACTTATTTCTATTTACATATTTATATATATTTATGTTTGTTACAGACGTGGCAATGATTTTTGTTGCAGATGCCTTCTTTTGTGATGAATGCCTTGCTCCATTTTGCCTCCTTTCTTTACACTATCAAGGTTTGCATATGTGTTTGGTACTAGTCTCTTTGTTCTTCCAAGTACTTGGGGCCTCATATACTTGTTGGGGTTTTCTATACTTCATGTTATTGGCTAGTGCATTTACTACATTCCTTGTAGACCACTAATGCCACCAAAGATCACAACGACTACCTCTTCGAATGAAGATGGTTAATGGTGTATGTGGGATGCATCTCTCCATAATCCTTTGTGATGGCAAGGTTAACATTTGATTGAACAATGTGTTGCAAATAGAGTCATCAATGAATGTTGGTGCTCTTAAAACTATCCTCTCCTGCATTGTTATGTCCCTCGGTTTATCCCACCCATAGATGTCTTAGTGTCCTCTTGTCAGGTGGCTATCACCATTGTTTTCTCCCTTGACAACCATATGAGGGACTTTAAATATTTGTCATTAATCTCTAATATTTAATAATAAAGTTGAAGAAACATTATAAAATATTTTATGATTAGAAAAAGAAAAAAAATAAGATTATGAGTTGAAGTCTTATTAATAAAATAAATAATAAAAATAAAATAAATTTAAAACAACATCATTTTTCATTGCAATTTTGTTTGGGTATTTGATTGCAAAAAAAATAGAGAAATTCTATGTTACACGTTGGAAATTAAAAGTTAATAAAAATGTATATTGACTTCTATATTCACTCAATACTATTTAAAATCTAAACATTAAGTAATATAACACATACTGGTAACATACAAATAAAAAATAAGTGAACTCGGCAACATTCAAATACAAAACCAATCATCTACCATGTACATGATCATGAATCATAATGTCCCAATTTAGGCTCATAGGGGGTATTATATTGAATATGGCAAGAGGAGCCTCCCACTTAGACATAAGAGGCATACATGCAAACCTAATAAATAAATAACTTTGGTTGGATAACCATTTTCGTTTGTCATATACTCCAAATATGTACTTGTAAGATTATTAGTGGTTTCATGTTTGTCATTTTAGGATCCATATATAAAACTGTAAGCCTAAACTTTGATTACTTTTGTTCATAATTGTTTTTTATTATAATGATCTCATAATCACGCGTTTATTTACCAAATAATACATATAATTTAAATATATAAGAATTACATATGCATTATATTAAAGTATCTTTAAATGTTAGTAGTTTTGACAAAGGATTATTAACTCAGTTGCTAAGACTAAGGAAGAATTGATGCCATTGAGCTTTTATTCAAACCATTTACCGAAGATCATTGCTAACATGAAACATAGGTTTTTCCAAGTGTTCAATGACTCCATAGGACGCACCTTAGTAAGTCCCTTCACATTTCGTTGCACAAATGACTTTGAAACCTATGAAGGTGAAATATAATGCACTTCCATAATTGTTCAAATTGATATGGAGACAAGCACTCCAAAGCTCATATTCCTCTAGAATACAAAGCTTCACCTTGTCAAATAAATGCCCCCACATCTAACGGAGATGGTTAGCATTTCAACTTTTTGACATTTCATCTACTTTATACTGGCATCTTAACTTCAACTTTAAAGTTGATCGGATCCTACGAATTTCACCACCATACGAAACTTCATCAATGCTTCAACTCCTTATGATTACCACCTCCCTAAAGAGACACCCTTTCACATGGATGTTATGCCAATGTGGCAGATACATTGCATTGACTCGTCATGTATCACTTCAACTTTAATGTTGTCCATATACTTGTTGCATCTATACATGGAAAACTCCAATTAGCAAAGGTTTTAACAAACGGTTTACTATTACAAGATTGGAAAAAATTATAAAAAAATTCCTCACTGATAAAAGAAGTTTCTGCACAAGTTTTAGCGGATGTTTACTATAATTAAAAATTCTATGTGACTTGAGGTTTTAATATAAGGTTTTTTTTACTGGTGCATTTCCTATAGTAAGGTGCACCTGTGTGCTACTATTTAATACACGAGTGCATATTATATATTATAAAGCCTCAGTGTTCTAAATATGATTATACACTAATGCATATAGATCCTTGCACATTGTGAAATCTTAGTAATAGTAATGGTAATGGTAACAATAACAACAATGATAATATTATTGTTGAAGGAAACGACAATGATGTTGTACTTAGGAGCCCAATGCATTCATTATAATTAGTAACATCAATGCATTCATACATGTATTGCACATTGACACATGCTATAATCTCATGCATAACGATTTTTATATATTGCACATGCATCAATGCATTTATTTAAATAAAACACACCAGTGCATAACAATGATTAAGGTGCATTGGTGCATGAAAACCTTAACATGCATTGATGTGAAACAATAATTTAAATGCACCAGTGCATAAACATGTATAAAACTCATTGAGACATATAAATAAATACAACACATTGATATGTTTTAGTGTTGAATTTCCTCGCATGCTATTTAATATTTTTATAGATATGCAAATGCAACTTCTTGTTTTTTTTATTATAAAATTTTAGTCATTGATAAGAATATCAAGTAATTTTTATACAAACATTGCTTTTTATATTTTAATTAATGTGTTTGGATATAACCATTGCATTAATGTATTGTATCATCCAAAAAAATATACCAACACACTTGTGTTCATTGTTATTATGCAAATCATCCATATATTTAATTGACAATGTAATGTTTTACAACAACGTACACTACAATAAACTAACAAGCCCATTTTATTATATAAGAATAAGAGACAATTTTCCATACAAAATGAAACAACAGAAAGCTCTGTGATACATAAACAATGTCAACAAATAATCCTTACAATTATTATTATTATTTTTGATAGTGACGGTTAATGACTTATATTAAAAAAAGGTTGTGGATAGATTGGATAGTTGAGAGGTACAAAATAAGGTGCCAATGCTAAGGAGGGGAGAGATGCTCAAAACTGAACAACTTGGTCGACCTTCCCACTCCCAGTGGTTCAATGTGCCTAGAATTTATTTCATGTCCATAAATACAAGAGTAAATGTAAACAAATTGCGAATACAAGTTAATAAAAACCGATACTCTATAAAATGAGTTTCAATGTCTATTTCTTGTCATTATAGGTTGAGGTGCAATAGTGCTCTTTCTTCTTCTTGACTATTGTTGCCCATTCTTCCTTTGAATATTGAATGAGTGTTACTAGATGTTTCAATTTTGAGTTTCTCTAGTTTGGAGGGGCTTGTTTAGAGAATTAAATATATATTTTCCTAAGGATTCTATGCTATTTCTAGCTCTTCTCCCTAATCCACCTAGTTGTCACAAAGTTTGGGATTGAATAGAGGTTCTATATTCTAAGGAGGTACCTCTATCTTGGCTAACAAGGGGGGAAGTCCTATTTGGTAGAGAAATTTATTTTATTAGGGAGCCTTTTTTTTTGAGTTGTAGGCATAGTTAAAGTGGATTCTAGTTGCATTCCTTTAGTCATTGTGGAGGATCCTCACTAATTAGTTGATGTTATTCTTCCACTCCATTCCACCAAGTGGGTTTTCTTGGTCCTTTCTTGTATCTTTCTGTCTTGGGGTGCTTGGGGCATTGTGCCCTATTTTATAACATGCTCGATAATGAAAGGATACCTATTCATAATCCAACTTTTGGGTCCATGAGTAATCCTTGTCTATAAATTTAATTTATGATGGAAACCATTAATTGAAGTCCATGTTATTGAAAACATGCTCATACATGGTTATGCATCTATATTTCATCTCACTTTTGAAGTGAAATTTTCCTAAGAATTTCCGATGGAGTCATACCCCTAAAATCGAAGAGGAAGGTGGGGAAGATGAACCCAAACTGGTTATGTGGAGAGTGAATATGAGGTTGGATTAAAGGAAGGAGTCCAAACCTTCATGCAGGTTCCATAGTTTCCCCAAAACTAGGGCCTTGAAATGAGGATCCTATCCTAGTCTTTAGCTAAATCTAACTTGAATGTAATGAAAAGACCTCTTGCACAAGGATATGTGAATGATTCCTCTTTTATTTCATGCTTTCATGCTATAGAAACTATTTATGAAGATATACTATCCAAGACCAAATTACATTAAACTTGCAAATGAGATAATTCGTTTAATAAAATGCAACTTGATCCACTACATCTTGCATAGCAGGGATGGATAGCGATGGGGTCTCTTGCCACCAATTGAGTTGTTTACTAACTACATCTTTGAAGGAGGAACTTGTACAGCTATAGGGCGGGGGGTTTCTTACCACTGGAGAAAAGATACACACTGGGGTCATGCACTATCCAACTAAATAGAGCTTGATGCCATGGATGGTTATGCCACACTTGAAGAAGATGCCATGGACTAGAGGATTTGAGTAGCAAGGTAAGGAGGAGAGGGATAGAGGCTCATTAAGAGAGCCGATGCACTCATTTAGATCCGAAGAGGGGGTGGGGAAAGAAACTAGGGCCAAACCTTAGTTGCATCCCTTCCAAATTTGCAAGCATAGGAGACTTCTATTCCTAATTTGTTTTAATTATTGGTAACATGCCATCATACTAGTTAGGACAATATGTCCATGTAATGTCCTTGGTTTTGTCCCTTATTTATAACACATTGAATAATGCATTATTTAAATGATAAAGATATGTGACATGACTCAATCCATGTGCGTTGAGTTAAATGACCCCATGTGTAACTAATGTAATTGAGTTGTAAATATTCATAGTGTGAAGCTCAAGGACAAGGATCGACTAGTGGATGTGTATTAGTCCACATGGCGGGATAGGATTATGGTGTGGTCGTTATGTTACCATGTTGTTCCTAAAATCATGAATATAAAAGTAATATATGATACTCTAATATCCACCAAAAAGGTTGTTTGAGGAAACAACAAGTGGTCCATGATATCACTAGAGGGGAAGAGGAAAGAGGGTCTAATGGGTTGATAAGTAATCCCAATTTTCCTAAGTTCCCTTCCTTTACTTTTTTTTCTCATTGCCATATGCTTTACTAAAAACTCAACCACCAATCATTGAATGAATGTGGTGGTTTGTGGGGAAGTCCACCTTGCATAGTTATTAGGGCATGGGGGTTGAGCATAACAAGAGGAAGGAGTGTAAGAGACTTCATCCTCATAGAAATTTTAAACTTCTCTATTCTTGTGCACTCTCCTTCCTCATGCAAATTCGAATTGACCTAGAATATCTTCATTATTACCATTGGTTTCTATTCTTATCACCATTGGAACCATATACTCCCATGCCAAAGACACCATTGAAGTTTTGGAATTTGCATTCAAACCTGCAAGTGACCAAATCGAGTTGAGAAGATGGTGGACTTGGTAAGAGAGCTGGTTGACTATACAAGAGCATAGAGGCTGGGTTGCATAGGAAACCATCCCTTTCCTTGTAGATGATTTCTCATTGAGTACTTGAGAGCTAAGCAAAAATCTCCTTAGTTATTCTTGAATATAATCAACAAATTGGACACGTTTTGCACATAATGAAGAGAACTAGAGGGAAGAAAATTCCCACGGGAACATTGAGTAGAGAAGGGAAACATATTCCTTGTGTTGTGTGTGGAAGTGGTAGGGAGTTCCATTGTTGTGCTATATAGATGGATTACCTAGAGTGTTTTGTGGTTAACATTTGGTTGAGTCTAAAAGAAATTGCTCTGGGTAAGTGACCCGAGAGACTCCTTATCCCATTTCCTTCACCTTGGGGTTATCGTGGCTTGGATAGGGAGTGGAATCCATAGATGATTCCTATGGTTGGGTGGAAATTCCATCCTCAACAATTAGTTTGGTGGATTTGCATTCATTTATAGATAGGTATACATATCTATCTTTGTTTATAATGCTTTCTATTTGCAATATGATATATGGTGCCTTAAATTTAATGGGAAATATTTGAATTCGAAATATGAATTTTTATTTTACTGCTATATTGTTTAAGATGGTATTATTGTTAGTGTTTGAATTCAGCCTAATAATTAGTTAATTAGATAAATAATTTTGCATGGAGTGCCCCAATGGATAAGTAAGGCTTTTGAGTACATGATAGTTCATGTTAAACAAAATGTATTATTTTTATGGACAATCTTTCTAAAATATAAAACTTATTACATGCAATTATATTGATCATCATTCATCACTCGAACTACTATCATTGCTCAAGTTGCCTTCATGGCTCATTTCTTCATCAGTCACATGAGGTATTGTACTTGGATTATTTGGGAAGTCTTGATTTTGTTTCTCCTCTTCGTGTTCCATCTACAACATATAAATAATTTTTAATGTGTATATCTACATTTATAGCATAATACATATGATTGCATATATTGATAAGCATGCCATATCAATGATTGCTTCCTAAAAATACACATTCTTTCATGCCATCTCTGGACATATATTTTGGTGCCTCCACTCCATACTTTATTTTCGAAGAGTTTTATATGAGTATCCAATATTTATAATATTGGGGTTGTAAAACAACATAACTGCTTGTAAATTGTTCAATTAACACTTGATACTCTAACATGTACTCATAACCCATACATAATCCAACATCAATCACACATGTTTAGATGGATTTTCTTTGTACATTAATGCCTAGAAGAGAACATCCATTGACAATTGTAAATTAATTAAATATAAAAGTTACAATAAATATGAAATGTTAAGTAAGGAAAATACAAGTACTCTTCATAAATTTTGCCATCAACCATTTTCTGCCTTGTCATCTCATTTTATGTTCTCAATGAATTCCATCTTGTTTTATTTTATACAACAACAAAACAACTGAAAAAGAGTATTTCATGTGATAAAACTCTTGAATTATAGATATAAAAAATCAATGATTACGTACTTTTGACACAAGTTGTTGGAATATTTGTTCGTGTGATTCAATTATTCTTATTTCTTTGACTATTATTCTTATTTGTTTCTTCGACAATCTCCTTGTAGACTTTTTTTGACATCCCTATCAGTATATTCTGAATATCATCTCATTGGACATCTTTGATTTTCTTAATTTTTCTAAAAAACAAAAAACACAATAAAAATCAATTAATATTTTTATGAAGTAAATATAGTAAAAATATTATTTTGGTAATTTTTTGGACTAGTATATACATATTATATAAAAACATTTTTAGTAATAATACTTTCTAAACGCTTATTTTTTGTTATTATACAAATTTACTATTGCAAGTATCATAGGTCTTATTGCCCATTGCTATGAAAACACTTGTTTTAGTTTAAATATAAATGCTTCTCGGATTCATTGGATTTTTCTTTGTATTGTAAGTGAAAATAACATTTATAAATTATTTTCAATATATCCCTCATAGTATTATAAAATATTTTCCTCTTATCATCCACTTTCATCACCACTATAAATGAACCAAGGACCAAAGTCATCATCATTTACATCCTTTGTAGTTTTTTCTTCTTAAGAGGTCTTTTGTTCCCTCATGATTGTTCCATGGACAACATTCAAAATATGCAAAATTGAATGTTTGAAACCCCATTAGGTATTATTGTTAAGAAGTACATTTGATAAAAGGTTAAAAAAACTTGATGTTGATCATGTTTTGATCCACCTAATTCTGCTATTTGCAACCTTTCCATAAATAATTTATGCTCTTTTTTACTCAGATGTGAACAATCTTATAGATTTTTTATTTTTTATTTTATTTTTTCTATACATGATACACATTAACCAATACATATCATTTAAACCCACATATAATTTAGATATATTACTATGTTTATATTAAAACTTCAAGTATGTTGCATTATTCTCTTCTTGGACGTGCTTCCCTATCACTTGTCACTATAAGTTATTTTCTTGATTTTCTATCAAGAAGATACATTCGTAATTCTGAAGTTAGTTTTACAAAGTAGGTAAAAAATTTCAACATAAACTAGAACAAGATCCTAAAACATTTTCGAGATGAGCGATGCGCTATATACAAATGCACCCCAATGTACATTATATAATAACATAGACAGGTGTGTTTACATATGTAGGGAGCACCACATGCCTTGATGTGTAACTACACAAAACTATGATACCGACACACTTAGAGGTTTTCATGCCAAATGGTGCCCTTTATGATACTAAGTGCACAAGTGCGTCTCTATCATATAATGCACATCGTAAAACCCGAAAATGATATTTTTTTAAACTAAAAAGGATAGGTTTTGAAATATCAAGCAACAAGGGCCTCCAATCCATTAAAATATTATTACATCAAAATCACTGATGAAACCAACAAATACCCAAAACCCCTAAAGAACAAATATCATGTTAAAAGGGTAAAAAAACTAAACTCTTGCTACTAGGGTTTGCAACAACAAAAACCTAAAGGGAAGAAACAAAAATGCCAGGGTTTGTAATGATGAAGGTGAGTATTTATTACAAAATGAGCTAGACCACTAAGTGAGTAAACCCTAGATATGGTTGAGTCACCTAACTAAGCTCAAAGAAATATACTCACAATAACACCATGTGATATTATCAATGAATAACTGGTGCACTTATTGCAAAGGAGTTTACCTTATATACAATTGTTCATTAAGAAAAACATTCCCACTTATGAATGTGGGATAGATTTCTTTACACAAAAAATGAACATTAACATATTCTAAAGTCATAAAGTGACTTTATTACATAGTAAGCCTTATATTTCTAATACCCCCATAAGGCGTACAATGCTGAAACAAATTGAAATCAAATATATATACTGAATGTAAAACACATAAAATGAACACTAAACATTAGTAACATCCTTTAGAAGCTTCTTATTTGAACATAGTTCTTGGACCAGTTTGAGCTCCATCAAGCTGCCTCATAATCATCATAACAATGTAGCTGTTGAGTTGAATTCCTGAGTTCCCAGATTCCACTTCCACGAACTCTCGAATCATGAATCTCCTGAAGTCAATTACTAGAAAACAATCCACATGCATGTCATGTAACTTCATTAGTATATTTCAATACACATGAATATCTCTCCAAATAATGAGGATCTTTCCCTAGATCCACAACTTCTGAACTAATTGGGAAACAATCCAATTTTAGTTGCATGCATGTCACATAACCTCATTAGTAGACTGCAATACACATGCATGTCTCTCCAACTAATGAACTAACTAGGAAATAATCCAGTTTGAGTTGTTAACTGATCCCTTCCCATCTTCAAAGCATGATCTTCCTAAAATGCATAAAATCCCTTTTCTTTAGTAGAATTTTCACCATTGTCAACATCTAGTGGATCTTCAATCATGGATACACTCTCTATATGTTGTCTATCTTTGACCTTTACCTAAATAACATTATTGGCTCGTTGTCTGTAATTCCAAGCTGTATGACCCAACTTTTTGTAATAGTGGCATTCTATTTCCTCTTTGTCTTTTGTTGATATATTGTAGTTGTTTCTTGCATAGAATGCAAATTTCGATTGGCTATCAGCTTCAATGGTTCTCTTTTCTTCTACTAGAGATGCTGCATTCATTTCTTCCAGACTTTGTGAAGGTAGCTGAGTTAGGGTAAAGATAACACTATTGTATTTAGGTGACAAGCTATTCAGGAAAATATCCTTGGCATCCTCCTCATCAACTACTGTCATTAATTCTGTAAGCTGTCTGATAATATATCTTATATTGTTGACATTAATTGACATGGTGGTTTTAGTTGGCATCTTAAAGACGAATAACTGTAATTTTAGGAAAAATTTTGCACTCACTTCTTGTGCCCCAAATAACTTGTTGAGATTCTCCTAGATTTAATTGGATGATTTGTCCAGATAGACATGATGTAGCTCTGAATCTAAGACGACAAGGCCAATAATGGATTTTTCCTTATCATCTCTACTCTCCCATTCTATCAACTTGTTCAGATCTACAGATGTTTCCTGTAATATCCCTAACTACAACAGGCTAGGATAATGTGTTTCAAGCTCTATATCTTAATCAAACACTTTGCAAATAATGTTTTATTCTGGTTGGTTACTCATGAAAAATAGTTTACATGTAAACTCATGGTGGACATTTTATCAAACACATTGCAAGTACATAAAATAGAAGAGATGATCATGGCATTTTATTATGGGTGGAATCTTAAAAAATCACAACAACAAAAATCTCTACTGGCTGTATTAACAACTGCACCAAACACTAAACTAACAGATCTCTATTGGTTGTTATGGTAGCTACACAATCACACACAAAAAGAAAAACAATAACCTGGAATGTCGCCAGACCCTCCTGAATTCAATGTGGGAAACTCTCTTCTGTAACTCTCACAAATCAGATCCAATCGACTGTTGCAACTCCCGATCACAGAAGTCCTTGCGTGAGAAATGATATCGTCTAGCAGGGCCTCGTGGGAAACCCTATACTCCACCCACGAGGATTCCTTCAAACATGGTTTCTTCGAAACCCTCTTGATACCTGCAAAATTATGGGCTTGGCCTCTTCTAGAAAGATCTGCTAAATTCCTGCGCACTTCGACATACCTTCAGCTAATTACAAAACTCCCAAATGAAGCTCCAATGGTAGTCCTAGGTGGACTCTCCTCTTTTCTAGCTAGGGTGGATATTGCACCATCGAAACTAGACTGCAGTAGTGGAAGGGTCTTGCTTAACCCCGATGAAACAATGGCTCCAAGAACACCAATCAAGAATTCAATCAAATCACAATGCCAAAGAGAAGGGTTGCCCCTCTATTTATCCTTCCTCTGGGCCTTCTATATCTTTCCCTTTTTGACCAAATCAAACCCTCACTTTATTTTCCCTCCAATTTCATTTAAATATAATTATTTATTTCTATTTAATGTCTCTTTAGGATTTGTCCTTCTTTTAACCTAGTGACACCAAATAAACCTCTTTGACTCCCTTGTCTTTGCTAACTATAACCTACAAGAGTCGTATAGGCTATTAAGTCATCCTCCATTATGATCAATTAGAAAGAGACATTACAGTCCTCCCTTCACAATATTGCTTGTCCTCAAGCAACTCCAGATCAGGGTGCTATAATATCTACTCTCCTTCCCAAGTAACATCCTTTGCATGAAATCCTCTCCACACAACCAAGTATTCTTAAATGACTTTTCTTCTCAACCTCCGCTCCCTAACATCAACAATTCTCTCAAGAGCTAGAACCAACTACCCTTCCTCATCTAGTGGAGGAATATTTGCAGAAGTGGTGACATGTTTTCCCAATGCCTTGTTGAGGCAGGATACATGGAAGGTGTTGTGGATCATGCTGCTCTGACACATAATTCCTCAGGTACCCCTCAATCCATTTGTTTACTATCTTGATTTTCCCATTTGTCTCGGATTACCTGAACAGATCCTACCAAAACGCCCTGAGAAACCTGTTATCCTGGTCACTGACTGTGTTCCTCATAAGACCATGTAGTCTGAATACCTCCTTGAAGAATATATCTACTATTTGAGATGCGATGTACTCTGAAGGAATGGAAAATAAGTGCACATATTTAGTCAATATTTCCACTACCACATAGATACAATGCATGTCCTGTACCTTTGGCAACCCTATAATGAATTCCATGTAAATGCTATCCCACTATTGCTTTGGAATCAACAGTGGTTGAAGCAATCCCGCAGGATGTGTAAATTATGACTTGTTCTATGGAAAGTCATGCACTCCCTCACATGGCATAGTAAATCCTCCTTGAGACCCTTCTAGGAGAATATCTCCCTCACTTGCCTATAGGTCTTCAGATACCCCTGGTTCCCTGCCAGTGGTGCGTCATGTACTACCTCCAAAATCTTATCCTTGAGTTTTGACTCATGGGAAAGATAGATATTGTCTTTGTAGTATATGATGTCATCCACTACCTTATACTTGTCATCCTGAATACTTCCCTCCATCGGCTCACATGAGAAAGTATTCTTGTTGTATTCAACCAAAAGAATAGACTTTCGGTCTTTTGAGATATCTGTCATGGAGAAGGCTGCAGGTCTCTTGGATAAGGTATCAACAACTATGTTCTTATTCCCCTTTACATACTCAATATAAAAATCATATTCCTGCACCTTACTCACCCATTTATGTTGCCTCTCATTTAGGTTCCATTGCTCCAAGAAATATCTCAGGTTGTTGTGGTCAGTACTAACCCCAAAGTGTCATCCTACTAGGTACTTTCTGAACTTGGCCAATGCATGCATGATGGCCAACATCTCCTTATTATAGATCATATAGAGTTTCTTTGGCTCTCTTAGCTTTCTACTCTCGAAAGATATCAGGTGTTGGTTCTACATCAATAATTCTCCTATCCCCTCACTGGATGCATCACACTCTAGGACAAAAGGATGCACAGAATATGCAAGTGATAATACTGAGAAAGTGCTCAGCACTCTCTTCATTCTTTCAAATGCTACATGTGCATCCTATGACCATCAAAATCCCCCCTTCTTGGTGAGGTATGTCAATGGCACAACCAGTTATGAAAATCCTTTCACAAAGTGCCTAAAAGAGTGGCATATCCCAAAGAATCTTTACATATTTGTGAGCGATCTGAGAGTGGACCAATCTAAGATTTTCTAGATATTCTTCTAATGCACCTTTACTCCCTCAAAACCAATCACATTCCCCAGATAGAGGATATATGTCAACCCAAACTCACACTTTTCCTCCTTGGAAAAAAGTGATAGCTCCTCCATAATGGTGAGAATATCATACACATGCTTCAGATGTTCCTCCTACATCCTGCTGTAGTTTAGAAGATCGTCAAAGAACACCAATAAGAATTTCCTCAGCTGTTTGTTGAATATATGGTTCATGCATGACTGAAAGGTAGTTGGTGTGTTAGTTAGCCTGAAGGGCATGACTAGAAACTCATAGTGCCCATAGTGACACCTGAATGTCATTTTATGTATATCCTCCTCTCTGACCTGAATCTGGTGGTATCCTGATCACAGATCAAACTTTGAGAAGTACACTACCCAATACAACTAGTCTATCAACTCATCAATCCTGGGTATTGGGCATAATTTTTTTATGGTATTCTTGTTCAATGCTTTGTAGTCTATGCAAATCCTCATAATTCCATCCTTCTTCTTCACCAGTACAACTAATGAAGCAAAGGGACTAGAACTAGGTCTGATATGTTCCATGTACAACAACTCCTTTATGGCCTTCTCTATTTCATCCTTGAACCTATTCGGATTCTTGTAGCGTGTGGTGATTATGGTCCTTGACCCTTCTTCTAGCTCAATGACAGGCTCAAATCCTCTATTAGGTGGTCTCCTTGCTGGAAATGGTTCAAACACTCTTTCATGCTTTCCAAGAAATGCCTGAATATCTGCATGGTAATGATAGTGATCCTGTGATGGATTCTCCATGGTGATTAAGAATATATTGCGCAAGCCACATCCCCGTGTCTAAAAAGGCCCCCCATGCGTTGGTTAGACATGATCCTGGGGGAACCTGTCGACATACCTCTTACGATGACTCACTGTCCACCCTTGTCCCAAAACTCTATTCTCATGTCTTGATAATTCATGCATATATCTCCCAATGAGTACAACCACTCAAATATTTGCACCACATGAGTATATGATAAATATACAACATAAAAYCCATCATTCAATGTTAGTTTCTCAATGTTACTTCCAACCCCTTGATCCTCTGAGTACATTCCATGTTGTACCCATATTCTACTACCACATTGAATCCCTTGAATTCCTTTTCAGGGATTTGTATCCAGGTGACAAGTGCATCATCATTGAAGTTGTGGGTGCCCCACGATCAATCAATGTTTTAACCCTCTGCCCCTACAAAATGCCTCTGACCCTGAAGGTGTAATATTTAGGGACTCCTAAAAGTGTGGCAATGGTCACTCCCTTGCTGCTATCCTGTAATGACGCCTGCTCTGTATCATGTGATGACTCACCACTCTCCTGTCCAATACCCTCATCATCATTGTCATCCTCCTCGTCGAAAACTACCTCAATATAATGGACTTTACCTTTTCCGATACATTGATGACTTGGTTCCCACAACTCCTTGCAAGTATAGAAAATCTTCTTCCTCCTTAGTTCTCTTTGAGTTTCCTCATCCAACCTGTCCTTCCTTGTCCATGTCTTCTGGGGAGGTTTTTACACCTAACCCTTCTGTGGGATAATTTTTTTTTTTTCTTCTTCTTGGGGAATGTGTTTTCCATATCTTGGGTCTTCATCATAGCCTCCTGTAGTGTGTTTGGCCTAAAATACTTCACCCAAACTCTTAAGGGTTCAACCAAGCCCTCCGTGAATAAAATCACCAGTTTCTTCTCGGAAACATCAGTCACCATGAGTGCCATCCGCTGGAAATCTGTGACATAGGCCTCTGGTGTACCTGTCTACCTCAACTGTGTCAAATCCTTGAAGTGGATCTCAGGGTCCTTATCGAACCTTTCCATCAACCTCTGGGTGAAATCCTCATATGATGTGATGTTGAAATGTCCCAATGTTAATAGCCCATGGTACCACCACTCATGAGCCTCTACATCCAAATGTAGAGTGGAAAAATTGATTATCTCTGCCTCTGTCATAATTTTAATCTAGAAATAAGTGTCCAACTTATGTACCCATGCTCGGGCTGTGCACTTGTCAGATCCATCAAAAGATGAGATAGTCACCTTCCCCAATTTGTGCAGAAGATCAAAATTCCGCTGATTCTGGCCCACCCTAGGTTTGTTCCTCATACTAAAGTTGCAATAGTCATTGTAAGACATGGTTTCTTGGTCTCCTTCTAGCAATTGATACTCCCTAAAGTAGGAGTTCATTTCATCAGCCAGTCCATGTTGTTCCAGTGCTCCTGTAGGTTGCTCCTCAAGGAATGGTGGAGATAATGGTATGGGTACCTTTATGCTACTTTCCTGGAAGAAAATATATACCGACACATAGGTATTACTCCCTTTAGGAGTCCTAACACCTCTATGGCTAGCCTCTGCATGGTTCCCATTGGTACCTCCCTAGTTTTGGTTTGCTTGATTGCCATAAAAGAACTATGTTAAGACTTGTGTTAATTATTGTTTCCCATTAGCTATGATTTCCAACAGTTGTATGGTCT
>JASDQU010103886.1:108913-123954 GCA_032191745.1 Picea mariana | reverse complement strand
CCTCGTGGGATAAAATCTATTGTCTAGTAGGGCCTCATGGGATGCCCTATACTCCACCCACGGGGATGCCTTCAAACACGGTTTCTTTGAAACTCTCTTGATACCTACAAAAGTCCGGGCTCGACCTCTTCCAAAAATATCCGCTAACTTCCTGCACACTTCGATATACCTTCAATTGATTACAAAAATCCCAAATGAAGCTCCAATTGTAGTCCTAGGTGGAATACTCTCTTTTCTGGCTAGGTTGGATATTGCACCACCGAAACTATACTATAGTAGTGGAGGGGTTTTTCTAAACCCCAATGAAAAAATGGCTCCAATAGCACCAATCAAGAATTCAATCAAATCATGATGCCAAAGAGAAGGGTTACCCCTCTATTTATCCTTCCTTCAGTCCTTCTAGATCTTTGCCCTTTTTGACCAAATCAAACCCTCACTTTATTTTCCTTCCAGTTTGATTTATATATAATTATTTATTTTTATTTAATGTCACTTTAGGATTTGTTGTTATTTTAACCTAGTGAGACCAAATAAACCTCCTTGAATCCCTTGTCCTTGTTGACTATAGCCCAGGGGAGTTGTATTCATGATCAATTGGAAGGGGAAATTACACTGCCTCAGTTCCTTTGACAATTCCCCAAAGGTTTTTATTCATTAATTTCATGTGGATCTTCACTTCCCACGTATGAAAATTGAAATTTGAGTATTTCTATAACGACATCTCCATGACTAATAAGATTTGATCATTTTCATTGCTTAAAAATAATTACCAATGGATGCAAAGAAAGGTTACACAAACCAAAGATGTAGATACTGCAAATATGAGAGAGATCAGCCGTAGAACTACAACAAAACCCTTGCTACCCCTGTTCAGAATATTAAGAAGGATATTGCATTAAATATCGGCTAAAAAAACAACACTTGGATTTGAGTGAACTCGCTACTAAACACTCTTGAATTGTGGCACTTCGTGGCTCTTCGATTATTGAAGTCACAAGAGTGGAAACCTTGTCTTTCAAAGGCCCAAGACTCTTGATACAACTTCCTCTTCTGATACCGTATTACAAAATAAGTTAGATCACTAAATGAAGAAATGCTAGATAGGGCCGAGTCACATAACTAAGCTCAAAGAAAGATACTCACAATAACACCATATGATATTATCAATGAATAATAGGTGCACTTATTACAAAGGAGTTGACCTTCTTATATATCATTGCTCATTAAGCAAATCATTTCCACTTATGAATGTTAGATAGATTACTTACACAAAAAATGAACATTAATATATTCTAAAGTCATAAAGTGACTTTATCACATAGTAAGCCTTATATCTCTAATAGTCTTAAACCTTTTTATTTTGTTGAAATGCACTGGAAATATGAATAGAAATAAATAAAAAAAATTGAGAATTTGTGAGTTAATCGAGGGAAATTTGTAGAGATGAAGAGTATGGAGTTAATTTGTAGAGATGAAGAGTATGAAGTTACTCATCTAATTTCTCCCTTACAGATTTGCATGCATCTCATGGTTACTCCTTACAAATTCCACTCTTCAAAAAATATGTCCACTATGATCTCTTACTTTGTAAATGTCTCTTGCACAAGTTTCTGTTCTAATTTCTAGAATAACAATGGATTATGGTTTTGTTTAACTCACTTTTACAAAATGAAAATCCTATTGTTTTTTTTTGTTTCACTTTTTGGCACATTGATGAAAAACACATTGTTTGCTTTTATAAAAACTTGTTTTGCACGTGGTGTGTATGTTAGTTTTAAGTGCACCATGAAAACCTTTACAAATAGTGAATTGTAGATGTTTTAACATAGGTATTTTTTTATGCACAATCAAATCAAGAACACTAGTGTTTCTGAGTAAGATAGGCACGAAATCCTTTCTAAAGTTTGTTTGAAGTTATAATGTTACATGCCTCCTAGAATTTATTTTAAGAATGCATAGACATATTGATTGTAGTTTTGGGTTAATGCAGGGGGGGATGTTGTTCTAATTTCACCAAATTATCCCTTTCCCTTTATAGTAAGTCTATAATTTATTTATGTTTTGATAATGTGATTGAATATCCACTACATTTGCACACGCGTTTAAATAATTATGCATTGAATTTTATATGACCTTGGTTCAAGATCTAGTTTGGATGTGCAAGATATTCCACCACTCCAAGCTGTACAAAAAAATCGCAAGGTCTTATTTGGAACAAGATATTGTAAGTAATGTTAGCCTAATAATCGTAAAGCTTATTTAGATAGAAAATTTTGTATAATAATAATAATAATGTTTATTCTAAAAGATAGGTATTTCCTAGGAGATAGATTCTCCTTGTCACATCCTTGTCATATTGATTATCCTTGAGTTGTTGGTTAATGACACATGGCATGTTGAGATAAGGCTACAAAGGTTATATATTCACTATGCCTCTCACCTATTATGTAATGATATTTACCTAATTAATAAATTGTGTGTTTGAGGGAACTTGGTGAATATTAATAGGCAGATGGTAAATGAAAATGGAGACCCACTTTACCTCACCAACTGTAACATGTCATCTTCCAACAACCATTTTGGGCTAGTGGCACTTCACTATGAACTAGATATATTTTATGACACCCTAGTAGTATGTGGTTATTCAAAATGTAAAGGGTCGAAGGTGAACTCTTGACATGTCATAATTCCCCATTATGTTAATGACTAAATATCCAAAGTTCAAAGTTTAATACCTCCCACTGCTATCAAGGATCCAATAGGTGATATAAAAAAGACACATAAGAACACTTCCATATGTTCATTTTTTGAAAAGTTAGAAGCCAATTCAATTGTGTTTTATTTGAAATTGACCAACCGATCTCTTTCTATTGAGTCAACTAAGAATCCCAATGAGCCAAAGTATGATATTAATTGTACCAAAAACATGTCCATGAGAGTCAAATTTTTTTATGAGACGAGAGTAACAATGTCCAAGTACACACCAAAGTCAGTTCAATTTTTTGGGGGTAGTGATGATTGTTTGGCTATCTTCCTTGCTTGTGCCCGATGTTGGGATAGAATTCCCAATTTTTGGTAATAATTACATGATTGCTAAGTCTAAATAGATGGTTCAAGTCTTGGGTTGTTTATGTTTTCACATGTGTTTGTTCCTTCCAAATAGTCAGTAGCACTTATGTCATTTTGTGTTCATTTTTATAGCCAGTCTGATTACTTGAATATTGTTAAATGCAAACATAGTATTTCCATGTATAATATGTGCACGAATGATTATGCATCAAGAAATTTTTACAGGAATAACCTCTTATATATGTATTTCCATCCATGCGCTCTCGGAAACATTGCAAGGTTCATAAATAGATCCAGGTGCTCATTGTTCAATGCAAATTTTTCATGTGAGGAACACTCTAATGACAAAGAGTTATTTATAAAAATGGGCACTAATATTTGTTGTTGCACATATAGTATGTAGTATGTATCCCAGTGGAAAGTTGTTAATAAAATATATCTTTTGTAGACTAGAAAGCAATTATCAAAGGCAATTTGCATTGGGACTACCTTTAGATGTCCCCTTGGGGTGTAAGAAAAATAATAATTAACTACTTTTTTTTTTAGATTTTCAATGGAACTAATGTAAATTTATTTCTTAATTTGACATTTGTTTTATAAAGTGGTTGGTTGCATGCATGTTGGAAAACATTTTCCATGCTTCTAATGAATGTTTGATTTAATGTGCGAGCATACTAGATACATTGAGTTTACCAATATCATTGTTTTAATGTTTAATATTTGTGCAATCAAGATTTATATGATGACCTACATGTCTATGATATATCATTTCTAAACATGCACAACTTGGAGATGAAGAATACCAAGCATGGTTTGATGGACCACCTATTCAATTTCCACTAGGTCCTACATCACCAATTCATAACACCTACAATAGAATTGGTTCTTCACATGTCAGTAATGAAACCAATGATACAGAGGTTAGTATGGATGATTTATTATGGGATAACCATGTCTTGGAGGGAATGTTGTTAAACACATTCTAGCAAGAAGAGCTCAAGGATGATTCTCATTACTTGAATGCATTTTCAAAATATTAAAATATGAATTCACCACCTCTCTCTTTGGACACGGGTCAAGGTCTACCTAGCTAGGGACAACATTGTTAGAATACAACCTAAAGCAACATATGGTATGTCAAAATGTGTGTCTCTCAACATTCCTAACATTACTAATCATTAAGTCCCCTATATTTTTGGATTTTTGTTACATAATTGGTAATGAAAAGGGATTTTGTGTGTGCTTAGTGATAATGCACATTTGTATTTCTTACTAATTGAAGGTTATTAAAAGATAAGGTACTTCCAAGAGATAATGTCCTCTTTGGTAGTTATGCAGAAACAAAGCAATTGTTATAAAGATTGGTTGTTGAGTAAATATCATATCATGCTTGCCCTAATAATTTTATTCTTTACAAGGAAAGTGCAGAGACAAAGAGATAGTGAAAAATGTGGTCATGCAAGTAACACAAATTAAAAACTAAGGGTAAGGCACACGGCTAAGATGTTGAGGCACATGGCTCTCATAAGATATTGAGGCACATGCCTAAAATACAAAGGATTCAAATGATATTTCATTGTAAATAATTAGTCATGCTAGAGGTTGGCATGCATCACATAGAAGTGTGCTAGGAGATATATAGAGCCGAAGAACTCAGGGAGTTGGAGCTTCCTTCAGGTTGGAGCCTGAGAATTAGGGAGTTGTAGCCTCCTTCTACTTGGAGCCAGATAATTTAGGGAGTTGTAGCTTCCTTACGGTTGGAGCATGTAAATAGGGGGTCATAGTCTCCTTCTAGTTGTAGTTGGAGAATTGGGAAGTTGGTGATTCCAATGAATGTATTCTTTTGATATATAAGAAAAACATTTCGTGGATTTCTCCCATTTGGGTTTCCACATAAATCCTAGTGTACTATGTTTTTTTGGATGTGTATTATGCTATGTTGATTTATACTGCTCATGTGATATTGATGAATAACTATTGATGATGTTAATTATTACATATTGTGGTTAAATTTGATAATAAAGTGCTCATACCGATTCACCCTCCCTCTCAGTATTCCAACAATTGGTATCAATGCAAGTCCTTCAAGAAACAATTTAACCACTGGAAGGAGATCATGGCATACACTAATATTGGAGCACCAAGCTTTGATGGAAAAAAACTATTCCTTTTGGAATAAAAGGATGCAAACCTTTTTACAGGCACATGGATTTGATGTTTGGCAGTCGGTAGTAGACAAATATGCAATACCGACCACTCCCCCAACTGATAAAGATGGAAATAAACTCAACAGAAAAAAATCAAAGGCTAAAGGCACCATTCTGAGTAGTCTGGATGATTCAGTATTTTTCAAAGTTATGCATTGCAACATTGCAAAGGATATTTGGGATAAAATATGAAAGCTTATGCCCCAAGGAAGGCCTTCCCACTCATGGCCTTCCCACTGGGTGCCTTGAAAGAAGGGAGGGAAGGGAAAACACCATTTCATTCAAAAGATTTACGAAGGAGATACCAAATTCAAGGGAGCTAAGCTTCAAACCCTTAGAGCTAAGTTTGAGTAACTGAAGATGAAGGAATATGAAGACATTGCAACCTACTTTCTAAGAGTCAACAAAACAATGAACGCTATTATAGGACTAGGAGAAGAAGTTGATGAGTCAGTGGTCGTTCAAAAGGTTCTAAGATCTCTACCTATGAGATTTGATCCTAAGATATCAACCCTGAAAGAAAGAATTGATCTTGACAGGTTGAGCATGGATGAGCTGAATGGAATATTCACAACTTATGAAATGAGGATAGAAAAAGAGAACCCAATCACTAAGGAAGCAATTTTCACTGCATCTAAGAAGACGAAGAAGAAAAACAAGAAAAAATAAAAACCAAATTGCAGTTGCAACGTTGAATCAGAGGAAGATGAAGAAGTGGAAAAATTCGTAACGAAGTTGAAAAGAGGAACCAACAAGTTCAAATGTATGCTTCCATTGACATGTTTCAATTGTGATGGTATTGGTAATTTTTCTTCTAAATGTCCTTATGATAAGAATAAAGGTAGCGACGAAGAAGAATATCCTAAGAAGAAAAAGAAAAATCAAAAGGGAGATAAGAGAAGGAACAAAAATAAAATCTTCAAGAAACGTTTATAGTCAAAAGAAGACAACTCTTTATCAAACAAGGATGATGATAGAGACAATAATTCATAAAGAGTACTCTTCATGGTAGTAGAAGACGATGAAGAGGATTCCAAATATTTCGAAGAAGAAGGCAAAGTCAATCTCATAGTAGAATTAATCAATGCCTTAGAGAACCGGGGAAAGAAAGAAACAAAATCAAGTAACTCAACGCAAAGCAAAAGAATAAATATGGATCTCAAAATTCCAACTCAGAAGAATTCGAGCAGATAATCATGAAGTTAAATATCCAATTAGAAGAAGATAGAAGGATTGAAGAAACAATCAGAATTTGGTTAGAAGAAAAGGGGAAGATGATTGAAAGTTTTGAAGCAGAAATAGTCACTCTAAGAAAAAATCTTCAAAAGAAATACATGTAGAATACTAGCACCAAAATATTGGATGAGATCGTTAGTAATCAAAGGCCATACTATGACAGGTATGGGCTAGGATACAACCAGATGCAGATCAAGAAAGGTTCGATCTCCAAGACAACATAATAGGAAACATAACAAAGCACCTATGCATAAATAGTTAGAGGTACTCAAGAAGAAAATCACAGAGGAATTGGACCACCTAGAAGATTCATAACACAAAACCCACAATCAACAACATCTCAAGAAGGTGAAGGATTCAGAAGAACAACACCATTCAAAAGATCCCCTACATCCAGGTATCAACCTATTTTTCTTGGTTTATGCTATTCCTGTAACAATTTTGGTCACAAAGCTGCAAACTGTAGAGCCTATTCCAAGAAAAAAAAAACTATGAAGGCTATTCAAATTTTTTTTTATCTCAGAAAGTCACATGAAGCACTGAACATAAATCACAATTGTTTTGGTTTACTAAGTAATGAAATAGAGTGCTACGAGTGCAACAATTTTGGACACATGGCCAAATATTGTAGACTGACTATTCCTCCAAGGGAACCAAAGAAGAACATCAACAATCACAAACAAGAACTACAAAGGATATGGAGAAGGAAGCAAGATCAATTCAACACCGAATAATGCTCGCTTGCTTTACAATATCAACACAAGAAAAATGGGTGGTATGTTGACAACGATTGTTTGAAGCATATGGCAGGTGACAAGAACACGTTTCTAACACTGAAGAAGGAACACGATGGATCAGAGTTGTTTGGGAATGATAAATGAGCCAGAATTATAGGAAGAGGCACAATCAAGCTCAAAAATAAAGATGCCAAGGCAGAAAATGTTCTATTGGTCAAAGATTTGGAGAAAAATATTTTAAGTGTAATTCAAATGTGTGATCAAGGACACAAACTCTTGTTTGACTCAAAAAAATGTGAGATAAGGAAAGAAGGATCATGAAATTTGGTGGCTACAACTAGAAGGAATCCAAACAACATATATGTCTTGAATGAAATTGGAAAGGAAATATGTTTCTTAGGAAAATGAAAGTTGGCTTTGGTGCAGAAGAATGGGTCACATGAACTAACATAGTTACCAACTTAATGAGAACTATGACCTCAAAACGAGAACTCTGGCCCAAAAAACCCATATTTTTGCATAAAAAACATCAAAATCAACCTCCAAATCAAAAAGTGGTGCTACCGGTAGCACCGTTTTTTAAAACGGGGTAAAAAATACAACATTTTTCAAACATGGCCTTCAAAAACTTAGACAATAGCTCAGAAAAACCTTAAAATCAGCACCTAAAAACAAATAAGATGTTTTTGATTTTTTTTCTTTTCTTTTCAAAACGTTAAATTTTGAGATCATTTGAAATCGTATTTTTATCACTTGGTACCATTAAAACCAAAACCTCAAAATCAACCATCAAATTGAAAAGTACTGCTACCGGTAACACCCATTCTAAAATTGGGGTATCAAAATTGACACAATTTTATAATGTGGTAAAAGAACTCATCATTACTGTAAACAAAATCATAAAAGAAACCCTTAAATGTTTACTTTTTAAATGTTATTATCACGCAAAGCACAAGGTAATACATAATGCCATGAAAATATCACAATATACTTTAAAAATTCAACGTCACTTTTTAATAATTTTTCACTTTTAATAATAAAAAAGTAAATACAAGTTACATTGAATGAAACATAAATAATTTCTTAAAAATATTGTTATATTGACCATATTCAAAACATATGAGCTAAGAAATTATATTATATTATCCATAATTAAAAAACATATCATTCATAAAACATGACAAAAGATTCATAACTTCATGTAAGATCATATGTAAGTTCAATGCTCTTTTTTAGTTACCATACAAACATCATATGGATAAAAAATTCGTAAAGTGTTCCATACACTTATTTAGATTGACTTATGATTTCAGAGTCTACATTGTCTTCAGATGAATGTTTTGATGAAGATGTAGATGATCCATACTCTTCTCTATTGTCGATAAATGCACCATTTGAGTTTGCATGCATGCCCAACATTTTAGATGTCAAATGCCTTTTAGATCTATGACTAGGTTCAACAGACTCCCATCTTGCATTATTTCTTGCGGCAACAACCTCTTGATAATCTATGTTGTCTCGGAGCGAAGAGTTCCTCTCTTTGTCAAATTGAAGTCATAAAAAAATATGTCAACATCATCTAATTTTAAGAGGTCAGTGCGATGACGAGTTGTATTTTGACCCTTTCTTTTTCTCTTTCTATTGACATGTTTCTCAACCACCATCTCTGGCTTGTACACACCATTGAATGGGTGTGTACTTGTTGCATACCAATGCACTTCAATTGCAATCACATCATCATTTTATTTCTCAATCTTTATAACCTTTCTTATCCAGAATGGATAACCATGTGGATCTTCAGTCGCTAAAACTGCAATCATGCTACCCTCCTTAATATCTTGTACTAAACCCTTGTAAAGGTCTTCCATGGCTTCACGTTGTGCATGTGACCTTCGCGAACCAATATACATTTCTATTTCCTGTGCTTCTGTAATATCAATAGCACCTTGAGATTCTTGAACTTCAACAATGTTTGTTTCTGCAGATTCGTTTGGCATATTTTGTGGCCAATGAAATGGAGTCCTCAACATTGTATCTTCATTTTTTGATCTTGAAATTATGTCACTTTGACTATTGAAAAAAGACTCCCACCAAACGGAATCAACAACATCAAAGTACTCATATGTATCCTTAATGGACTTTTTAATTTCTTCCAGGCATTCAGAATAATCTACATTTCTATTATGCCTTCGTGCATTATGGATTTCAACAACTGATTCTAAAAATAATAACTTTGATGCAAAAATTGGACGATCTGGAATGAACTTCAAAAATGATAAACCTGATGAAGGCCCCCATTCTGTAGTAGTTGAATATTTCTTTCCCCATGTTATCACATATTCTTGTAGAGAGGTGTTTTCCCTTATGAGTTGGCCCTTGGATGACCAAATGAGAAGGAAGGGGGCCTTAAAAATCCACAAATGTGTGTCATCCAAAGTTGGGGCGCGTTGTGCTAAGACGCACATATATTGGGACATCAGAGAATGCCACTTCGGGAATTTTGAAGTGAGGAAGGCGCGCAATTCCCTGACTCCTCGAGAAGTGAAGACCCAAAATATTCGGGGACAGAGCCCTAGGTCATATCAGAGGTCATATCGAAGGGGAGCTAGCGCTCGCTAAGCTAAATTTTAGGAATTCAGGAATTAGGAGAGTCAGGAGTGGCTCACATCAGAGCACCCGAAGCCCGAAGTTGCGAAACGCTCAAGAGTGGGACCAAGGTCACATGCAGGTAAAGGTGCAGAGTTCACGTGAGATACGCCAAGGGCTGAAACGCCGGTGTTGGCCACAGAAAAAGGCCGCCATGTTTTCCAGGTGCCAGGTCGACTCAGCCTCATTCTGATCCAAATGAAGCAATTAATGAAAGAAGGGGGAGGTGGTTGAAACATTGTCTTTCCCCCATGAATGGAAAGTCAGAAAAGTCTGACAGAAGAGACATAAAKGGACTGGAAAAGCTGAGATTTCGTTTGACAGGGGAAGGCATGTGCAAAAGAGATTGTATGCACAGTCTGCTTGAGAAGACGCAGTGCCATGGAAGCTCGAGCATGCCTCTGCTGTTGTTTATAGAATTTTTGAGTATATGTAGAAGGTTCTGTTATTTTTGTAAGGGTCTTTGGTTGAGCAGAGCTCCCATCTATAATTTTGTTTTGCCAAATCTGTTCTCTAGTTATGTAATCGATTCTAGACTTTCATGTTAATAGAAGTCAGTTTCCTATTTTTTCCCATTTTGTCTGTAAAAATTGTTTGAAACACTCGGGTATGGAGGATCCAACTGAGGATTGTTATGCTATTATGATGTAGGTTTGATCATGGCGGTATCATGATCAATTTCATTCATTTCCATGTGTTGTCTTTTCCCTCTCACACTGGATGGCTCAAGCATGGAGGATCTAGTCACGCTGTTGAGTGGCAGGATGATGGAGGTTTGATCATTCTGTTGCTATGACTGTGTTGCTTGAAACACATTTCAGTGTCTGAAACCTAAGCTCCAGATTGCTCTCGAGTTTGAGTTTTTCATCTCTGAGCTGCTGGAAGGCCGGATGCCCATAGCAGTCTCGTTCACGTCTGTCACTAAGTCTTCCCTCTGCTCTCGCTTTAAATCAAATTTCCTGACTGAAGTTAATGTGGCCCTCACTTCCATGTACATTTCTTGTCCAATTTTGTGTTGAACATCATTCAGATTCTGAGTTTTGTCCATTGACCTCCATCCATATAAAACCAACATCCACCTAACTCTGATGTGTATTGGGCTTACCTTCGATGCAATCCGAGGGTGACTTCTAGTGCTAACATTTCTTGCGCCGTTGCCGGGGAACGAATTGAAGACCTTTCCCTGGGTAGAATGAAAAGAGCTTCTGATTCTGAAGGTGCATCAGACATCAGAACCATTGAATATTGCATCTTGCACCTGGCAACTCCACTGTCTCGACGCCACTATTTCATTGTGCCTGCCTCTGGCTACAGTTATAACCCCCAAAAGAACACAACGATCAGATCTGGTCTTTGATGGTGAACAAATACCAGACACCCTCATTCTGCATATATTTCACCTGGCGACTCCATGGTTAAAGGATCGATTGGTGACTCCACTAGTCTGATATGGAAAAAATGCTAGCTCAGAGGTTTGCTCCTTTTAATTTTTCTGTTCTTCCTAGTTTTCTTAATGTTGTCCCTACTGTGGATGAATGGGGTGATTATTTTCCCATATTTAGAGAGCGTAAAGAGGACAATCTTGCTCAACATCTTCGTAAGTTTCATGAACTCATGCATCAATGGGAGATACATCACGAGGATGTATTATTAAAAATGTTCATGATCTCATTAGCATGAGATGCTCGTGAGTGGTATCATTCCTTAACCCCTGGGATAATTTCCTCCTTGAGAGAATTTCATGCAGTTTTCAATAGGCACTGTCAAAATTTTTATTCCTCTGAGTTTATTTTTCATAATTGTTGCGAGGAATATGAAGACCATGATCAAGATATGGTTGTGTCTAATGAAGGCCGTGAGGATGAGGACCATGAGGAAGAAGAAGACTCTTTGGGTAGGCTGATGGAGTTGGTAAAATCACTCTCTGCCGAAATAGAAAGGTTCAAATTTGAGGAAAGCGCAGAGGATTTTCCAGTCCTTGAAGCAGATTTTCTTGGCAGCTCTACTGAGGACGATGATGAATATTTCATAGCTATAGAGGCCTTGCATTCTTCTCTTGATGTGCCTGCTATTTCAAGATTTGATGATTATTCGAATGAGGAGTAGCAGATCCCTGCATCACAATTTGCTGACCTGAGGAGAAACCAGCCTATATATGACTGCTACGAATCAGATTCTGAGCTGAATATGTTGGATTTCCAAGAACATACAGTAGAGTCCCATCCTCTGTTCATTAAAGAAAAATATTATGAGGAAATCAGTCATCCCAGGACTGCAGAAGACACTGAGCAGCAGATTGAAGAGCAAAGCTTTCCCATGGGTCCTATTTATGATGATTATGACTCTGATCCTTGGGAGAGCCATGAAGAAGAAAAGGAGCAGTAGGAGGAACAATTTATCTCCTCTCCAGAGCCTGTAAATGAGCAGCCATCGCCTGAGGTCAGTTAGCCTGCATCAAATTCTCATCCGCCTCTGCCTACTAGAGATATTCAACCATGTGTGAGCAGTTGTGTGACAGATCAGGTTGCCTGTTATAAATTTTCTAGAGTTTGGCGCTTGGCCTATGAGCCTGTGAAGGAATACATGGAGTTGTATTTCCTTCATGTTTTGAAGCCGCTTAGCTTTATCCTAACCTTAGCATTAGGAGGAAATCCGAAGGATGTAACCACACTGCTGTCACGGTTGCATCATCTGTTACTAATCACGAACAGAGTGAAGGAGCTTCCAGTTAGGAAGTTACTTGAATGGCTATGGTGGAAATTTTCTTTCACCTAGCACCATGTAAAAATCAATTAGTCTAGGACTGTATATAAATAAGCTCCTATGGAGCCCATGTATGTTTGTTTTCATTTTTTACTTATCGACTGGTATTCCTAAACAGGGTGTTTTGAGCTTGACTCCATAGCCTAACAAAAGGCGACTGGAACTGCAAAAAGAGATCTTAGAGCCTCACAGGGAGGAATCTATCCCCCATGGAGCCTAAWGTATCACATATTCTTGCAGGGGGGTGTTTTCCCTTAGGAKTTGGCCCTTGGATGACCAAATGCGAAGGAATGGGGGCTTAAAAAGGAACACGTGTGTGTCATCCAAAGTTGGGGCACGTTGTGCTAAGGCGCGCACATATAGGGACAACAGAGAATGCCACTTCGAGAATTTTGAAGTGAGGAAGGCGCGCAACGCCCTTACTCCCTGAGAAGCGAAGTCCCGAAACATTCATGGATAGAGCCCCAGGTCATCACGAAGCTCATATCGAAGGGGAGCTAGTGCTCGCTAAGCCCCAGTTTGGGAGTTTGGGAATCAGGAGAGTCAGGAGTGGCTCACATTAGAGCACCCGAAGCCTAAAGTCGCGAAATGCTCAAGAGTGGGCCCAAGGTCACATGCAGGTAAAGGTGCAGAGTTCACGTGAGCTATTCCAAGGGCCAAAATGCTGGTGTTGGCCGCAGAAAGAGGCCACCACGTTTTCCAGGTGCCAATCGACTCGGCCTCGTTCTGATCCCGATGAAGCAGTTAATGAAAGTAGGGGGAGGTGGTTGAAACATCGTCTTTCCCCCATGAATGGAAAGTCAAAAAATTCTTACCGGAGAGACATAAAGGGACTGTCAAAGCCGAGATTTCATCTAACAGGGGAAGGCGTGTGCAGAAGAGACCGTATGCAYAGTCTGACTGAGAAGACRCARTGCCATGGAAGCTCGAGCATGCCTGTGCTGTTGTTTACAAAATTTTTGAGTATATGTAGGGAGTTCTGTTATTTTTGTAAGGGTCTTTAGTTGAGTAGAGCTCCCATATGTAATTTTTTTCTTCCAGAGTTGTTCTCTGGTTAAGTAATCGATTTGAGACTTTCATGTTAATAGAATTTAGTATCCTATTTCTTTCCATTTTGTTTTTAAAAATTGTTTGAAACACTTGGGTATGGAGGATCCAGCCGATGATTGTTATACTGTTATGATGTAGGTTTGATCATGGCAGTATTCTGATCGGCTTCATTCATTTCCATGTGATGTCTTTTCCCTCTAACACTGGATGAATCGGGCATGGAGAATCCAGTCGAGCTATTGCAATGGCAAGATGATGGAGGTTTGATCATTCTGTTGCTGTGACTGTGTTGCTTGCAACACATTTTGGTGTCTGAAATCTGAGCTGCAGAGTTCAAGTTTTTCAGAGAAGCTCCTGGAAGGCCAAATGACCATAGCAGTCTCATTCACCTCTCTCACTAAGTGTTCCCTCTGCTCTCGCTTTAACTCAAATTTCCTAACTGAAGTTAATGTGGCCCTCACTTCCCTGTACATTTCTTGTCCAGTTCTATGTTGAACATCATTCAGATTCTGAGTTTTGTCCATTGACCTCCATCCATATAAAACCAACATCCACCTAACTCTGATGGGTACTGGTCTTACCTTTGATGCAATCCGAGGGTGACTTCTAGTGCTAACACCCCATATAAGTGTTTTCCCATCAATTTTTTTGAAACAAAATTGATTTTGGAAGCTAATGTCATTAAGCTGCTCAATACATTTTTCTTCACGATGTGATCCCTGAATAAATCTTCGCATGTCAACAGTTTCTTCTAATATATGAAAAACAAGCTCTGGAATGTATGCTTTCTTGATACATTCAATCAATGATGGTAGAATTCCAACATTTTTCCTCTTCAATGTTACTGAAAAATGACTGAACATTTGATCAATATGATCATGAGTGTGTCCAACAAGAAGGAAACTAACTTTCACCTTTTGAAAGATTCCCATTTCAACAAGCATGCTTAGATATCCAAACACAATTTTATTTTTATTTTCACGACTAGTGTTGTCCAACTGTAGATAGAGAACTTGAGGAAGATTTCTAGACCAGTGAGTGAGCACATGATGAATTATGGTGATGGTCAAATTTGCATCATTATGAATATTTGGAGCTGTGAAGTAAAATCTTGGACACATTTTTCCATTGAAAACCATACAACCAACCAAGTGAAATTGAATGAAATTCTCTTCCTATAAATTTTTGGGTGTACGAACAAAATGTGGTAGAAGTGTTTTCTTCTGGTCCATGCCATCAATTATCATACCTAAATATTTGTTTAGAGCATCATAAAACTTCTTTCGATGTTTGTACAACTTTTATCTTTCATTTGATTGTTGATTCCGATGTT
>JASDQU010103886.1:79935-97542 GCA_032191745.1 Picea mariana | reverse complement strand
ATGTTACGACAGTAAAGAGAATATTCATATATCTCAAAGCAAATGAGTATTTTGGCCTATGGTATCCAAAAGGGAAAGCATTATCTTTGGTCACCTACACAGATGCATATTAGGCAGGTATCATTGATGATACAAGAAGTACAAGTGGAGAAGCCTTCTACTTAGGTGAGTGTCTGGTATCATGGCTAAGAAAGAAACAATCATCAATATATTTGTCCACAACAGAGGAAAAATATATTGTAGCGACTACATGTTGCACTCAGGTTCTCTAGATGAAGCATACCTTACAGGATATACATGTGGAATATGACGAGCCTATTCTGATATTCTGTGATAATACTAGTGTTATTAATATCTCTAAGAATCTAGTAATGCATTCCAAAACAAAGCACATTCCGATCAAGTTTCAATTTCTACGGGAACATGTTACGGAGAAGAAAATCAAGCTAGAGTACATTAGGACAAAAGAGAAGATTTTTGATATCTTAACCAAACCTCTTCTGAGGGAGAGCTTTGAGTATCTTCGACAAAAACTTGGAATAGTTTCTGCCCCACAGTGACCCACACGACCTCAGATATAGTCTGACAAGGGGAGATAAGTAAAAGACATGAAGAATACAAGTAAATAATCTTTTGAATGCTTTTCATATACATCAAATACTTACACGAGGAATAACCATGAAGAGAAATCATATCCTTGCAGATAGGGGGATCATCCCCAAGGAGAATTACCCTTTTCCATTGATATCAAAGGGGGGGAGAGAGAAGAAAAGCATGGAAATAAAAAGAAAAAATAGATGCATGGAGACAAGGGGAGAAATGGTCATAGGGTGAGCATAAGCAGGAGCATGAATGTTACCATGCCATCAATGTTTCCATCAATGACAAAGGGGGAGATTGTTGAAATATTGGTTTTCATTGATGTCAACCCTTGAAGAATTTCGATAGACCCAAAAGTATGGTTTTGGAACCTGTAATTGATCAAGGAAAAAGGTCATGAAGGACAATGTAAATGCAGGTAAATCACTCATGGATGGATAGTCCTTTTCATGTCATTTCTAGTGATAAGTGGCATGCCACATGATTCCTCATGGTTGAGGATTTATGGCCTTGTGAAGTTATAATCCCCAAAGAATGGTTAAGAATCCCCTGATTGGTTACAAGTCTTTAATGAAAGGGTAAAGTGGTTGTAACAAGAAAGTTAAGAAGCCCATAAGATTAAGGAAAGAGGTTACCCAGAAAAGGTATAAATACACCTCAAGGAGTCATTCACAAGTACATTCACTCACTTATTCTATTGAATATCTTCTACTGAACTAGTGATCTATTTGGAAAGTTTGTGATGATGAAATCTGAGGTAGCGACAAGTGAGAAGTGTAGGAGTTTCGGGGTTGCGGTGAAGAGGGAAAATATTTGAGGAAACCCTAGTTTAGTTGACCCCTGTGGGTTAGACTACTAGTGTCCCACAAGACATCCCTGTGGGTTGCATAGTGTCTGTTATGCGAGGCCCCATATGACATAATGTCTTAGTTCCATGAGGACAAGACATATTTGGGGGACATGCTTATACCAGGTCCCTAAGATTAGAGGAAAGCTTCCAAGTCAACACTACTGTGTATCAGGTCAGATACAAATGTATAGGTATTCTTATGTAATTGTTTTGTAGATGTATAGTTGAGGTATATACTTAATGTATGGTGGAATATGCATGAGGAACATGCTTTGGCTGTTTGAGGCACTTCATTGATGATATGGTACATATCTATGCTATGGTATATGGTACAAGTCCTATACATGGTTGATGCTCTAGTACATGGTATGTGATTTGATACATGATTAACTACTCACCATTGATGTTATGGTATCTACATTTGACATATCTTATGGTACACGATTGATGCATGTTCTACTACATATGTTCGTACACAACTGATGGATGATATGGTACAAGTTTTGGTATAGCTCATGTTGATGATCAATTATAGGTTCATGGCACATTGGCAATCACAGGTTTGATACAATGATAGGTTGATGTGACAATGGCAGTGACAATGAAAGTGGCAGTGATAGTGGCAGTGATAGTGGTTGTGACAATTGGTCTACACTTATATTTTAGGGTGGCATGATGGGGAAAGGAAAGGGGGTTGTATCCTCCTTCCGGTTGGTTCCGGAGAAATCAGGGAGTTGGAGCTTCCTTCAGGTTGGATTTTGAGAGTCAAGGGGTTGTGGCCTCCTTCTGGTTGGAGCGAGAGAATTTAGGGAGTTGTAGCTTCATTTAGGTTGGATCCTGTAAATAGGGGGTCATATAATCCTTTCAGTTGTAGCTGGAGAATTGGGAAGTTGGTGCTTCCAATGAATGCATTCTTTTGATATATATATAAAATATTCTGTGGTTTTCTCCCATTTGGGTTTCCACGTTAATCCTAGTGTACTTTGTTTCTGTGAATGTTTATTATGCTCTGTTGATTTATACTGCTCATGATATATTGATGATATATCGTTGATGATGTCAATGATTAAATATCGTGGTTAAAAGTGATAATAAAGTGGTCATATTGATTCAACCCCCCTCTGAGCAAGGCCTTCAAGAAAGAATTTAACCACTGGAAGGAGATCATGGAATATGCTAAGATTGGAGCACCAAGGTTTGATGGACATAACTATGCCTTTTGGAATAAAATGATGGAAACATTTTTACATGCATAGGGATTTGATGTTTGACAGTAAATAGTAGATGGATATGCAACACCAACCACTCCCCCAACTAGAAAAGATGGAAAGAAACTCAACGAACAAAAATCAAAGGCTAAAGGCACCATCCTGAGTAGTCTGGATGATTCAGTATTTGTCAAAGTTATGCATTGAAAGACTGCAAATGATACTTGGGATAAACTTCAAAATATTTACGAAGGAGATACCAAAGTCAAGGGAGATAAGATTCAAACCCTTAGAGATAAGTTTTTGATGAAGATGTTGTATTAAACATAGGAATCTGGTACATCAATCGTTGTGATAATCTCTTTATGTCAATTGCTAATTTTGTAATGATATTTTGAATTATAACATGTATTATATTTTTATTAATTCTCAAGTTACTAGACATATGACATTTTCCTTTGTTTACAAGTTTACAAGTGCATTTGTTCAAATTTATGTGGGTGTATGGATGTCATTTTGGCATTGAGGATGTCAATTATGGACGTGTCATACTTGAATGTGGAATGCAAATYGAGGTCGACTAATATAGTTTTGTTATCCATCATGATCAGAACCTAAAAYATGGAAAGTTAGGTTGTGTAAAAAATATACAAGAGATCATGCACGTGGACTTCTCATCTTTCCAATGTGTTATTTTTAGGTGCAAGTGGTGGGATACCTTTTACTCAAGTAATATAAAGGAAGATCATGATAGTGGGATAAAGTGGGTAAATATGTATTAACTCTAACAAGATGTAGAACGAAAAGAAGGAACATTATGTTTCCCAAAACACTACAACTAGTTTTTTTTCACTTAAATGTGTTGGATAGGGATTGGTGGTTCCTACTAAGACACAATCAAAGATCAAAACATATTTTTGATAACAAGGTTATCATGCCAAGCGAGGAAGATAATCATGGTGATGTGTTGCACTAGCAACAACCCCTTCCCCATATATGAACTCCATTCCTCTTAATGTTGAAATAGTATGGCCCCCCTCCTTTTGTTCCAATTTTTATGGTCTAGTCTCAATTTGGGATGATTTTGTCCTGCAAGGTCTTTTTTTGAAATCACTGGTATTGGATTTTCCTTGTCATTTAATGGAACCATTCTCCAAAAGGATTTTCTCCCAATAATTTTACCTCTGATGGTACACCACATGTCGTTGGCTTGAATATTTTTTTATCACCGATAGAGATTGTGTAGCCGGCCTAAATAATTTTCTTTTCCAAAAGGAATATTTTATCACTAGAAAAAATTATCTCGTCTCATAGATACGTTGCTCAAAATATTTATTTTCCTCGTCTATACAACCCTCAACATATCTTTCTTCACGTTGAGATGTCGCTTAAAATATCTTTTTCTTCAATGACATATCGATCCAACAAATATTTTTTACGGAAACACTTTTCTCCAAGAAAACTTTCTTCGTTGATACTTCGACTAGAAGCATCTGTCTCCACAACAACAATGCACCTAAAAAATCATTTTTCCTGCCGATATATTGTTGAGATTTTTTTTTTTTTTTCGTTGAGATATTGTCGAGAAAAATAGTTTTTCTTGCCAATATATCGCTGAGAAAAATATTTTTTCTTGTCGATATATCACCGAGAAAAATATTTTTCTTGCCAATATGTCGCTAATAAAAATATTGTTTCTCATTAATACGTCATTGAGGAATTTTTTTTTCCTCATCGATATGTTGTTGAGAAAAATATTTATCTTTGATGACATGGCGTTTTCTAAAACAGTCTTCCACTGGTGAGAAATTACCCACAACCCCACTTCATTAATGTCCCATGTGCAAGGTGAGTTGGCCCTTTTAAATCTTCGTATGGCGTTTTCTTTTGGAATTTCACACCCAATAGTCACATTTCACATATAAAACCTCATTCCCCCTCATTTGGAACATCGTTACACTCAAGTTGACATTGTTCTCTTGTACTTGATTTGAAGAACTGTCATGCCATGTTGTTGACTATTCACATCCATACCTATGACACTCGCTTGCTGATAGGTAATCACCCATTCACGAGCTATGTTTCTCTTTCTTCCTTTTTTGTTACGATATATTTTCTAATTGATTTTCCCATCTCGTTCCTCTTTCCTAACCCATTCTTGTTTTCCCTTGTCCCTCCTCCTTATTTCAATGCAACAAGACACCCCCATTTATACAATACAAAATGCCTTCAATTCACCCAAACTCACTTGTGCTTTTCCCCTAAAAAAACCCATGAGCACAAAAGTGCACAAGGAAAATTCCTCATTGACTGCTTACCCAATTCCGTTGTTCTTAAAAGGGGATGCCTCAAAAACTGTGGACACACAATATTATTTTGTGTAGTTTTCCCATCATAGTTTGAAATAGAAAAAGAAAAGAAAGGGGAAATCCTTAGCTAGTTACATAAAACTTACCCTGATTTTGGTTACCATGTCTGATTTACCAGGGATTTGCAGATAAGAAACTCCCCTAGAATACATTTCTTCCACTTTAAATTTTCATTTTTGAAATGCTAACCATAATAAATTTTTGTGTTTTTGACATGGGTGAATCACAGGAACCATTATGGATACCAATAAGAGGAGAACAGAAAAGGGTCCTATCATCAAAATCACCTCAGGCATATAAGAGGAGGAAGTAGGAACTATCAGTCCAAGACCATTCATGCCGATCCTTGGACCGTACCTTCCTCGACTACATCTTGTGAAGGTCAGTGACATACTGGAATGGCCATGCCAATGTCGGTGAAAGAGATAGAGTATCAAGTTGTTCTTGACTCTTCTGCCGAACCAGATCATGTTTCCTCGCAAATGGACGAGGAGGATCTTGTTCTTAATTCCGTGTGGGCCACTTCATCATATTTCTCACATGACTTCCTCAATGATACTTCAACCTTGGATGGAGCAATCATAGAGGCCATGAATGGTTCTAACAGACCATGGGATGACATGCACCATTGCTCTTATTTCCTCCCAGAGCTTGCTAGAATCGAACAAGATGATTTTAGATCTACCTTGAGTGAGATAGTTGGTCATGTCATAGTTCCACTTGATACACACAATATTTATGCCGAAATAAATATGGCAAGTATGTCCCCTACTGTCACGATTGATATCTCTCGTATTCCTGGTAAGGTTGAAAATGTATATATCGGTGCAGATTGTTCACCGGAAGAAATTTTGATCTACACCGAGCTCTTCAAATAATTCCATGATGTATTCACTTGGTCATACGAAGAGATGCCAGGATTTGACCCTCGAATTGTTGAACATGAGATTAAAACCTACCCAGATGCCAAACTTGCTCGACAATGACTTAGATTTGTCAATCCTAGGAAGGGCTCTGCTATTAAGGCAGAGGTAGAGAAACTGCTTAATGTTGGCTTTATCTACCTGGTTCCCTTGATTGAATGGGTATCCAATCTCGTTCCCATGAATAAGAAGCAAGGAACCATCGGTGTGTGCATGGATTTTAGAGCCCTGAATAAGGCATGTCCTAGAGACAACTTCTCGACGCCCTTCATTGATCAGATTCTCGATGGGCGTGCAAGAAGCGAGGTTTTTTCTTTCATGGACAGATTTTCAGGATACAACCAAATTTAGATTATACTCGAGGATCAACATAAGATGAATTTTTTTTCCTTGGGGTACATTCACATACCGTAAAATGCCTTTTGGCCTTAAAAACGTTGGAGCAACCTTTCAATGAGCCATGGCCTTCTCTTTTCATGATCTCAAACACATAGTCAAAGCTTATCTTGATGATCTCACTGCTCACTCTTGCAAGAGAGTAGATTACTCTACCCACCTTCGTCTAGTCTTTGAAATATGTCACTATTATCACATCTGTTTGAACCCTCATAAGTGCATATTTTGTGTTAGGTCAGGTTAGCTTCTAAGATTATTGTTCTCTGAGAGTGGGATCATGGTGGGTCCTTTAAAGGTTGAKGCAATACTTCGATTGCCTCCCCCGTGCACTATTCTCCAGCTTCAAGGTTTACAGGGGAAAGCTAACATTTTACGTCGATTTATAGTAAATTATGCCAATATTACTAAGGGTTTCATGCGTCTCTTAAAGAAGGACACTCCTTTTATATGGGATGAGYGAGCCCAGGAATCCTAATAATCAAATCAGTGGTTAGTTAGTGATTCAAAGAAAAAAATTGGCTTGGGATCATTACAGAAGGACACTCCTTTTATATGGGATGAGAGAGCCCAGGAATCCTTCGATGCTCTGAAGAAAGCCTTGGTATCAAGGCCTTTGTTGAAGCCCCCAGACGATAGTAGAGAATATTTGCTTTGTATCATTGTGTCTGAAGGGACGATTGGTATGGTTTTAGTTTAGGAGGATGATGAGCTCCATGAGCATGTCGTTTACTATCTTATTTGAAACTTAGTCGGCCTTGAACTCAAGTATTCTCACATTGAGAAGCTAGATTTGGTTGTTGTTCACGTAGTTCAACGATTACGACACTGTATATTGCTTTGAAAAACTACCGTGGTTTTTGATGTCAATCCTTTTCAATATGTCCTTACTAGGCGTATCATAGGGGGGAAATATAATAAATGGATTGTTATCTTGCAAGAGTTTGATCTCAATTTTGCTTCAGTAAAATCCAAGAAATCACTAGTTTTTTCTGAGTTAATATCGAACTTCCCTTGGTTAGATGAGGATATTATTCATGTTGATTCATTTGCATATGAACACATTTTCCTTGTCTCATCGTCAGACCCTTGGTATAGAGATATTGTGATCTACCTTCAAACCTTGAAGTTCCCTCAACATCTTTTGAGAGATGACCAACGACATATATGATATCAAGCTAAGAATTACCTTTTCGTCGGTGACACTTTGTATCACCGAGGCATAGATAATATTTTTCATCATTGCTTGACTCACGAAGAGGTTAAGTCTATCCTTAATGACTATCACAGTGGGGCTTGTGGTGGTCATCTATCTGGGCTTGCGACATCCCAGAAGATATTGCAAGTCGGTTATTTTTGGCCATCTATTTGTAAAGATTGTGTCGAAGCGGTCAAGAAGTGTCACCCCTGCCAAGTGTTCACTCAAAAGATGCGCTCACACCCAACCCCTATTCACCCAGTCATTATCGTCGTTCCCTTCACCAAGTGGGGGGTGGATTTTTTTGATTGCAACCCAACTTCAGCTAGGGGGAATCAACATATTATCGTGGTCATAGACTACTTTACAAAGTGGGCTGAGGCCGTGCCTACAATTAAATTTGATGGTAAGACTGTTGCATTTTTTCGTGTTCAATGAAATTATAGCCAGGTTCAAAATCCTGAGTGAGATTGTCACTGATCATGGCAGTCACTTTTAGAATGAAATGATGAAAGAATTAACATCGAAACTGGACTTTAAACATGGTCACTCTTCCCCTTACTACCCCCAGGAAAATGGACAAGTAGAGGCCGTGAACAAGTATCTCAAGACCATTTTGCAGAAAACCGTCAGCCAAAGAAAATCTGATTGTAATATCATGCTTTACCTTGCACTTTGGGCATACCAAACCTCAGTTAAAACTTCCACCGACTTTTCTCCTTTCCAGTTAGTACATGGTGTGGAGTCGATCCTACCTATTGAATGCAAAATCCCTTCTCTTAGATTGGAAGTTAAGCTCCTCCATGACACTTTCGATCTCGAACAATGCCTTGTACACCTAGAGAGTCTAGATGAGCAACGTTGAGATGCCTCTACGGCTATCGAAGCAAATAAACGATGTGTCAATGTCCAGTATGATATGTTTGTCTATCCTCGACAGTACACTGAGGGTGAATTGGTCCTCTTGTATGACCAAGCCAAAGAACCACTAGGGGTAGGAAAGTTCAAGCCCATGTGGCATGGTCCCTATATCGTGCGATGTGTCTTATAAAAAGGAGCCTATGAATTAGAAGATTATGAAGGGAATATGCTAATTGATCCCAAGAATGGGATCTACTTGAAAATATATTACGCTTGAGCCCCAATATTGGGCGTAACTCTTTGTATACTAATGTATTTTAGTGTATATATATTTTCCGCTTTTGTTATCGGCTTGCTTATTGAGTTTTCCCTTGGTTGGCAGATGTCAACATGAGTCTTTGGTTTACTTAGGATTCGCAGATGGGGCCAATCATCATACACAAAACTTGGCTTCTGCTGCTTGGGTTGTTTACTCATCTGAGGTCAACTGGTGTCTTCAAGTGGTGTTTTCCTAGGGCCATCAACGAATAATGTGGCCGAATATAGCATCGTTATAGAGCTTTTACACAATGTCATTTCACATGGTATTCATTCTTTACAAGTTCGCTTGGATTCCCAGGTAGTAGTATGTCAGTTGAACGACAATTACTATGTGCGAGACCCTACTCTACTCCGACGATTCCTGCGGGTACGACTTTTGGAACGAAATTTTGATTTTATTATTTATAATCACATACCTAGAAGTTCTAATTATGTATCTGATGCATACACTAATTATGTTTTAGATTGGAATTTGTCACATAAATAAAGCAAAGAAAACACATCCACCAATGTACACATTGTAATATAAGTAAAGCCGAGGACCAATGTTTATCTCTCAAAAATATGGTGGCATAGTACAAAATTGGGGATGACACCTTCAAAATACATATACGACTGATCAATACAATATCCATGACATCTACGCCTGTGGCGCCGAATGTGTCTCGTGATAGAAAAGTACAATGCTTGCGAGATGCCGAAAGAGTCACAACCAAGCACGGGACACACCTACCATCTGCCGCTGCATCACCTCCGACAGATCCTCTACCTGAACCATTAGAATTCTTTGCGTCAAACGAGACAGGTTTCCCTGCATGTTTTGAAGCACTCTATTAGCGTATCCTCCCCCTGGCTCATCCCCCCGATGCCTCCGCCAGTGGCGTGGGAGTCCATCTGGCTGTCGCGGACCCACATTTGCATATCATACATGTTTTAATTAGTATTTGACATCATCCAAAAATATTTTTGTTTTCTCTTACAAAAATACAAAAAAATGAAATATTAAAAAAAACAATTTATACCTATGTCCCCGTAGGCAAAACTTGGTGGTAATGGAATGTATGGATCTCCTACAAAGTTGATCCTTGCATATGGGTATTCGACCATAGCTATCTCCTGCCGATGCCACCATAGTAAAAACTCATCATTGTAGGGTGTTGGTACCCTACCACCTCCCAACCGCCTCATCACTTCAGTCCATCGTGCCATGGATGGATTGCGAAGTCCATGCAGAACAATATCAACTCTAGGGCCCAAGCTTAGAACCCGATCGAAGAAAAAATTACATATGATGAACGCAAACCCGAAGTTCCTCTTTCTACCTTGTTTGCAGTCCGTTAGTTGGTTCTTCATGTTGGCCAACAATGAGGTGTACTGGTCGTAAACCGTGGGTCGCAAGCACTCCATCGAGTAGAGCATAAGTGGCCTTGATGCTTGGTGCAACAAGGTTGACCCTATGATCCATGTCAACACTAGGACAATATATGATCTTGAGACTCATGTTGTTGATCGCTCTGATCGGGAGTTGGATCCCTACCTTCTCGGTCCCTGCAATGCAATGGGTCGCTATGTAGTCCTCTATGTTCATGCCACTCCCAGCGCCCCGGGCTTTGAGGTTTACCACCTCACCCCGACGTGACAATCCTGTCAGAAAGTATATGTCCTTGACTTCAATCCTCAATGGTTTCCCATCAAGGTTGAAGGCCTTTGTATCTGGATCCCAATAGTTCACCAGCATCTAGAGCAGTCTCACTTGAGCCCTCATGCCTTTTAGAGCCCAAAATTTATATAGCCCACATATTCTTAATGCCATTTGGGCCCCTAGATCTCTCTCCACTGCAACATCAACCTCTTCATGCTCTCTTTCTCTCCACTCTAGCACCATCCTGCAAGTTTAAAATCATTTTTTGAGTCAATATCCTTTAAAAAATTCAACTCACGGACTTGTACATGAGCTACAATTTACATATTCGTGTATAGGGCTGCATATATGCAGTCTTTTTTTATAATAGTCCATATAGGGCTGCGTATACGCAACCCGATGAATTACAACCCGCGTACACCCTAGTTCCTAATTTACGCCTTAAAATACTAAAAAATTGAAGCCTAAATGGAAATTTTAAACCAATGGAAATGAAGAGAAGAGCAAGAAGACTTACTTGGTCTAGACGTTTGTCAATTCCGTCACTTGTAGCTCCCACAATCAACACTTAAAGATCATGGGCAATTTGGTCCAAAATGCACTATTTGGGTAAAAAATACAAATGGTATAGTAAATTGGTTATTTTTTACTATTTAGGGAAAAAYTTTACCCACTTTACATAGTTTTTACTAATATTTTGGCCTAGTGGACTAATAATGCAGTGGATGGAGTTGGTTTTGGTGGTTTCTTCCAGGGATTCTTGCAGTTTATAACGTCATGTCACCCGTTTGTAAYTTCAACGAGTATTTTTGTTGACCAACATATAGGATAGGTCATCACTCTGTTTTTCCCACTTTCTTATCCTATGACTRCAATTCATATGCCTTAGGTATGAACCCATTTATTAGCGACACATAACCTTCTTTCTGCAACTAGAAGTGTCGTTAGTGAATGGTAGAGACTTACCAAACATGGGTGCCCTAGTTAGAACCTTTGTGTCATTCGGTGCCCATGCATAGATTTTGTCCGTAGGATCGGGAGTCCCTTATAGATAACATATGAATTTGCATTTGAACCTCATTTCTTACTCATAAGTATGTTGACCTATACCTAGTGGGACTCCCAACGAGTTTGTTTTAAGCTCTTTTCCGACTCTCTCAAAAAGTAAAAATATTGTCGAGTGAACTTGTCTCTTTCACACTCATACATTGGATTTGAAAGGATGTCTATTTGGTGCAAGTTTAACCCTTTTTCAAACCAAGTAGACTAAATTTACGGAAAATGACATTTTTTGGCGTTAAGTCGTAATTGCATCTCATTCTCTCGCTTGCAATATTGAGCCTATTTTCGGTTCTCGCTTTCGCATTATAAGTCTATCACCTTATCATTTTGCATCATCAGCCAAGCAGAGCCTTGTTTATATCCTTTGCAACTTGAAACCCTATACCCTAAGAGAAAACATTCCCCCGAGTGTCCATATCCTGCATGCACCTCCTTGCATTGAGCATAGGTATGTTCCACTGTTAGAACTAGTTGCTTACTCGCGACACTTGTTTCCTCCTCTGTATCATAACATTCATTTGACTATGAAAAAACAAAAAAATACAGGTAGGAAAATATTATTATCTTATGTTGATATGAGTCATGTCACCTTTGAACAGAGCTCAAACTTTTGAGTCCACTTGTCATCAAAATTTTGGGTTTAGCATGACCTTAGGAAGCTGAGCTCGTTATTGAGAGTTTAGTCCCCCGACTGGTTACTCTTCCAGTCCCTATGGAGATTTTGATTAGTGCCTCTTACATCACAAAGTTTCATCATTGAGTCTATCCTACCAGAGTCATCCATATGTCTCATGCTCTTGTTCAAAGGATGTCCATCAGCCTGTGTCAGCCATTTCTCAGAACTCTTGACTTTGCATGTCAGCTATACCCTCAGTGTGTCTCAGAGTTACATGAAGTTGTAGTCCTACCATGCACCCTTGTCCTACTTTCCTTATGGGTAGGTAACCTAGAACCCAACAATCAATATCTCCTCATTGGTTGCTAACTAGGGGGTTTCCCTTGTGTTCAACAACAATAAATCTATTCATACATTGGGATTCATGCAATTTCTTGGTTGCCATTAGCCTTATTGGTGGTTTCCTCGCCTTTTTTGACAATTTTCCTCATTGGATTCTATTCATAGGTTTTTTTTCATGCACTACTTGCATTTGGTGCATGCGAAAGACACACATGGTCGTTGGTTCGTGAACATGTTATTCATCCGAGTTCCTCCAAATCATCAAGCTCCTGCTTTATACCTCGTGCTGAATGATGAGATATGCCTTAATTCTCTCCTTCCATCGACTTCAACCCATCTATTCTGGAAATGAGACCTAGAGTCCTATGAGTACCTAGAGGCTTGCAGTCATCAGTGGCAGGTTCTCTCGCCATTGACAGTTGGGAATACATCAATGTCTCCTGATCGAATGATTCTTCAAGTGTTCGACCTCAACTACTTTATTCACATGATGTAGACTTTCACCTTTGGCAGATCGTGTAGCAGACTTGAAGACACCAGTTCATAGTCACAGATTTCCTGAAATGTTGCTATCATTCATCGGACCAGTACCTATATGACTTCAATGATCATGGGAGATCAAATTGTACTCCGTTGTATACATATATCTTTAGATTGATTTTGAGACTGGTTTTCACTGCGCCTTGTTTGTGACTATGACAACCTATGGCATGTATCTACTTTTGTATTGCCTATTCATGGCCATGAACAATTGTTTGGTATATTTCCACATGGATCTACAATGTAATTCAAATTGGCAGCCATGTGCACAAAGTCATTATGGATTGTAATATTCTTATGAGCAACTAGTTCATCCAACTGAGTCTCCATTACTCCACTTCTGGGAATTATAATGTATTTCGACCATCGCAGATACTCCTCTGACCTCACACATTAGGGGGCATCTATTATAGTAAGATTTGCCTCACCCCATGCAACTTGCTTAGAAGGCCTTTTCCATTTCCCTATGCAGGCTTGAAGTCCCCTTTTGCAGTTCCCAGAGCTAAAAAAAACATATTTTTCCACACATATGCGCCCTAATAGCTATACAACATGCGTATATGCAAGTTACACCATTACAACCCGCGTACATCGGGTTTTGTGCTCGAAATTAAAAAATGGTGTCGGCTTTCCATGTCACATCATGGGATCCATGATCCTTGACCTTCATATACCGGAAACGTTCCGACTCGACCCTTCAATTCCATTTGAAGGCTATAAATGGGCCTTATCCAAGCGGTGAAAAGAGGAGAAGAATTCAATTTTAAGAGAAAAGTTACTCTGGAGAAATTATTCACTTCATATTGAGTCTACATCCCTTTTTCCTGTTAAGTCTGAACACATTGTTCAACCCCCAAGCTCTTCCCTATTTGATGGAGAACCTCATTGTCTCTCTTATATGAGTTTGCCTTTGGTGGAGGATTGAAGTGGTGGAGGCCTAACTGGAAGGGACTTAGTTTCTCGGTTCCGAACATGCCGACACAGAAGTTTGTCATTCATACACTTCTGTTGATTAGATTTTAATAGAAATACTCTTTTCTCGTCCAATTAATGTCTTGCAAATATATGAATTGTTATTCCATGGATGTATTTGTTATGAATATTGATGGATTATGCTATTATATGTGCTAACTTTATATATTATCCCCACATGCTTGTGTATCTTGGTTGTTGAGGACAAGTTGCAGGTGTATTGCTTTGAGTCAAGTGCTCAACGATGGACTTCATCGAACGTCTGGACGAGGTAGGCTCTTTATCTTGTCTTGTTAGCATATTTGTTTATATAGCACACTTGAGATTAGAGTTGATTTCTGTAGTCATTTCCATCTATTGTGGTTTAACCCATGCCATAGAGTGATTTTCCTCGTAACACCACACGAATACATATTTTCATACTGACTATCATCATCATCCATCTTAAAAGCTTAGTATTTTAAACACTCTTGCCATTAGAGCAGTCAGAATTGTTGATGTAGAGCATCTCGATGAAGAATTTAAACATCTCTTAGAAGTACTTCAAATAAATAGTTATAAAATGAGAGATATTAGAAATAATTTCATAAGAGTGAAAATCTTGGATAAAAGGAACCATGATAAAGAAAGGGAGAGAAAAAGGAAGGTGATTCTCCCCTACATTCAGGGGACAATTGATAGAATAACTAAGGTTCTAGGAAGAAAACATATCAGGAATGCTTTCTCCCACCCCAAACTCCTTAAGGAACATGTTCAATAAAGCTAAAAATCCAATTGATCCTAAGATTAGAAATGGCGTCTATTCAATTCCTTGCTCTTGTGGTGAAGTGTACATTGGCAAGACTAGTAATTCAATAAAGGTTAGATTGAAGGAGAATTGCGTAGACATCATATATGATAGAACCAAAAAAATCATCAGTGGCTGAGCATTCTCATAAATCAAACCACCATATATGTGTGGAAATGTGAAAGTGATCGCTATGGAAGAATATTATAACAAGAGACATATCTGTGAAACAATATAGGTTAAAAATAATCCTCAACATTTCAACAAGGAGGATGTATTAGTCTTAAGCTAATCTTGGAAACTTTGGAAACTACTTATTCACATCCTTGAGAATAAAATGGCCATAAATAACCATAATTAGTCCTAACCATCATTTCTTGTTCACACTCTAGTTGTTTAGTAATATTACTAAATCAATATTAATCAAGTAAGAGCTAGCCAACTTCAACTTCACATTTCCATATTAATCTATAGACATGTCTTCCATCTATGAAAACCTAAATGAAAACCTCATTTTGACTTGTATTAACTTGTTAGACGGTTTGACAGAAGCCATTTTTTCATACAAAATATATATGTTTGTGTTAAAAACAAATAAAAATTGATTGGTCTTTCCAAAATTTTAAAATAACACTAAATTATTAATATAAAATTTTAACAATTTCACTATACTTATAAAAGTGTAAATTTTTATTCCTATAATTTAATGATGCAAATAACATCTCATTACAAAGAAAATACACCATTCCGATTTCATTTTTAAGGAATATTGCATATGAAAGGTTCCAATTTCATTTTTAAGAAATATTGCATATGAAAGGTTCGAGGTTCTAGGGCTCTATGGATGTAGAGGTTTAAACATGTGATACCATATTTTAATCACTATCACAATCCACAAACATTTTCTAAACATAGTACAAACTGCTATATAAAAACATGAACAATACAAAATATTTATTTCAAGAAGATTTAAAATTTTATAATATATCGAAAACTTTAAAAGAATTTCATACAAATATTAACATAATTATATTGTAACGAAAATACACTTCAATACTAAAATTTATCTTTATTACATACTCAAACTAATTGAACAATAAAGACACGTCCTACTTTTCACTTATATAGAAGAACCCGATGAGTTAACCCCACACTTGTGGCACAACCTTTACACTTATATAGAAGAACCCGATGATTTACCCCCACACTTGTGACACAACCTTTAGATGAGTTGTACTTTTTATTAATAGTAAAATTTGTATGTTTTACCTTATTTTTTTTCTTTCTTCTAAATCTAAATTTTTTATTTTATTATATATATATATATATATATATATATATATATATATATATAAATTAATTAATTTTAACATATTTCAAAGTATAAACACACATTTTATTGTTGTTTAATAATTTTTTAAAATTGTTTATAAAATAGTAAATAATAATATTTTTTAAATTATTTATAAAATTAAAAATAAAATAATAAAAACTAAAATATTATTAAAAAACAACAATAAATTTTAAAAACAAAATGTATTAAAATATGTAAAAGACATCACCCATAAAATGTATTAAAATATGTAAAAGACATCACCATGAGCGCCTTTAGCCCAACTCAAGTATCTAACATACTTAAGCAATTAAAAGTCCATGTGCATAATTCAAATGTTGGTTCCTATAAACAAAAATTAAATATTTTTATTAAAGTAAAAACTCTCCACTTACAACATTTAAAATTAAATATTTTTATTAAAGTAAAACTCTCCACTTACAACATTTAAAAGACATCACCCATGAGTGCCTTTAGCCCAACTCAAGTATCTAACATACTTAAGCAATTAAAAGTCCATGTGCATAATTCAAATGTTGGTTCCCATAATTTTTTTAATTAAAGAAAAACTCTCCACTTACAACATTTAACATTAATTAATTTTAGGAAAGACCAAAAGCTCCACATACATGTATATGACATACTTGAGGAATGAAAAATCCACATACAAAATTCAAATTATTTTTAGGAAAGAACAAAAAATTCCATATATATATATGACATACTTTAACAATGAAAAATCCACATACAAAATTCAAATGTTGGTTTTTTAAAAAATATTTTTTTAATAAAGTGAAAATTTTCATGTACAAAATTTTAAGGGGGAATAAATGCAATTATATTTACTTTTTTTCTAACAAAAAATTAGCTCATTATATTAGTGAAAATATAATTTTGACATCTTCAAGACCTCACAAGAGTCCATAGCAGTACTTCTCCATCACCCATGCTCAATAGCAAACTAGGCAACACAACCCAGCACACAGGCTACAAACAAGTGATACAAAAAACAGGGCATAAAAACCCATCAAAAACTAGATAAAGAAGCTAAATCAGTAGCCGCACGCCCTTAAAAAGACCTCAAAGTGTTTGACCAATACTACACGCCCCAACATGACCTCAAAGTGTAGACCATATCACCACATGCCCCCAAAATGGACCTCAAAGCTCTGGTCCAAACCCTCAGATAGACAGATCTTGTTAAATTTTATCTTGTTGACTTCTATTTCATTGTGCCTTCTATTATTTAACTTTGTTTTTCATGGCTATTTGCTTTTGGCTTCTTTCATCTCATTCTACAATCGCTCAAAATGCTTGCAATAAATCTTGTTCCTCATGTATGTGTCTATTGTTGCAATGTTCTAACTTTTTATGTCCTTTAATAACTTTCCCTAATCAAACACTATGCATCCTCAATGTTATTATGACCATCCTCTTCTTTTGGGATTTTAACGTTTCACTTCCAATTCATCCACATGTTCTAATGTAGTGGATTTTGGGAATTTTCCTTGCGCTTTCTCATTGAACTCTCTAAAACTACCAAACTCCAATCCTTCTTTATCACTTCTCCTCTACTTACCATTTATCATT
>JASDQU010103886.1:49969-67306 GCA_032191745.1 Picea mariana | reverse complement strand
AAGATAATACAATACAATGATACACAAGCAATTCTTCCCAAGCTCCAACTAGCTTAGCAAATGGGAGAATGCTTTAATTTATAGCAAGAGGGAAGCAAGTCAAGAGGAGGAGGGACACACCACTTGGAGAAGAGGGTGCACCAAGTGTGAGCTAAAGCTTACCAAGTGTGAGGGAGATGGTTTCCACCTCTCCCCACACTCCAAATGGTCACCACTCGTGAAAATGGGGAGAGATAGAGGGGTGCCAGCTCTCAAGAGGTGGGAGGCCCACTCTAGAATGTGCCACCTCTCAAGAGGGGTGCACCTCTCCTTTGTGCACATGTTGGAATGTAATATGGCTGCCACTTAACTCAACTCTCAACCAATAGATGCTTCCCTTTGATTTCCACATAACCTTCTAGACTTTAGTTGACTCAAAACATGTCAAAACATGTTTTCGACAAGTTTGCTAAAAAATAGCATTTGTTGATTTTTCTCGATTTTTTTACGTCTTTTTTCACTTTTGTGAGCAAAATTAACTTTTTAGTAATTAAAATCACTAATTTTACTCACAAAAGTGGGTACATGGTAAAGTGGGTGCTCTAGGTCCAAAAATGAACACCCCCAAGGCATTACCACTTTTTTAATACATATTTTAGTTACAAATAAAATATCTCGTTTTACGGGAAATTCTTTATTAATTGAAAAAATTAAAAAATTCTATGGGGGAATTAGCACATTTCCATGAGACTCTAGGATAATTCTTAGCATGGTTATATACATATGACTCTAGACTTAAAACACCCCCCAAGTCATATCTGCTAGTACAATTACTCCATCTTTGGAGGTTATTGAGTGAAAAGACTAGAAAATTATAGTTCACTTAAAGAGAAAAATATAATTAGCAAGTAAAAAAAACACTCTAGAGTAAAGTACTAGTGTCTAATCCTTGGTTGGCTAAGCTTTTTACAAAAAATCACATGCTTAAGGCATTTTATTACAATTCCCTGTAGGGTATGGAAATGTGGTTAAAGCTGAAAAAGGACCATAATGGTCGACTGGACTTTTGAACTTTGAATTTTGAACAAGTAGTTGTTCAATCTTTGGCGGCTCACCTACAAGTCCATCCTAGTGCAACTTGGTGGATAACACTTATCAAACATGGGGATTGGCATTGGGATTAAATGAAAGGGATGTGTTAGTCCAAAATAACATCATTGCTATCTCTTTCCTACTAGATTCAATCGTGGGTCTCGCTAATCAACTATGCACTACTCAACCCTCTGTCAATGTGAATATTACATCCATGAACTGCTAAACATCTTTTTGCAAAAGCCTCTACCCTTCGTCTCACATTCTCGTGGATAACAGATTATAGACACTATAGATAGTCATGATTTGGAGTCCATCAAAATGGTTTTGGATGTTGCATACAACTACATTCAACACTACATAAATAATAGGACTTCCATGGATGCCTCTTTTGCAGAGTCAAAAGTGTGCATGACCATGGTGGTTAAGGCTCCCTCCACACAGAAACACAATGCTTGTGTTTCATGCAAATAACCCCTACAACTCCAACTCAAAAAACTTTTTAAACAATGTGCACACTACACATGCATAAGATCGATCCAAGTTCCATCTACAACACACCACATCAAGGTAGTTGTATTTTAGCATTTCTAATATACGATGCACATTAGTTGCCATAATTTGTATATATCAATATGCATTGCATGTGTGCTTCTCTTTTCCCCAATACAAGCCAAGTGTTATTGATGTACTTTAGCATTTCCTATGTAAGATGCACACTAGTTGCCATAGTTTTTATGCATTGCATGTGTGCTTCTCTTCTCCCCAAGGCAAGCCATGTGTTATTGATTGAGGTCCATAAAAACATAAAGAGGATATTTGTGAATGAAGATGAAATCAAATTGTTCCTTGTAAATAAAGCTGAAATAACATAACAATAAATATTGAAACTATGAAAATCAAAACACACAATACATGTAGTAAACCTCACTCGTTGCATTTCTTGATTAAATCACCAATAACCACCAACACCAAACCTATAGTCAAGATTCTACATACCCTCAACAAAATATGGCTCTCTCTAAATGTTGAATCACTTTTAATCCTCTTTCACTATAATGTATCCACTTCATTTATCCACTCAATTCTATTATGCATTCCCTTCCCAGTGCTTTTATTTTAAATCAAATTAACCAAGATGATAGCAATTGTATTACGCGTTCCCTTCCCAGTTCTTTTATTTTAAATCAAATTAACCAAGTGGATTCGTATTTTCTGGGATGATGAGTATTTTTACCTCCTGCAATCCCAGTTTTTATTTTAAATCAAATTAACCAAGATGATAGTGGATTCTATTTTCTGTTTTTCTGGGATGATGTGGATTGTGCTTTTTTAGTGGATTCGTAGTTTCTGTTTTTCTGGGATGAAGTTGATTGTGCTTTTTTGCTGTTTAGCTGTAAAGCTAGCTACATCCTCCGTTGGATGATGAGTATTTTTACATCCTTCAATCCCAACCCTCCATTGGAAACAGAACTCGCATTCTTTGATACATCAGCTGGCAGTGTCCGAGAGAAAACCCTTCAAACGCCTGTAGTAGCATTGAAGGGTATTTCAACGGTCCAGGGATCTTGATTCTTTTAATTCCATTTATTTTTGAATTCCTGTTGGCATTGGCATTCCCTCGCCTCTCCTCCTCCTCCTCCGCTCAGGGCTGCCTGCGTTGTGGTCTGTCTAGTCTCGTTCGGTCTGTATGTTTGGAGCTCCATGTTATGTCTGTATGAGTCTGGTACGGTCTGTATGTTTGGATCTCCATGTTATTTCTATGTTGTTATGCTTGTATTGGTCTGCCTGTTTGTGTCATCTGTTTGGTGTGCAGGTTTTCCCTGAGAGGTGGAGGTAGGTAGGTAGGTGGCACATCAATTTTCAATTAGGAGAGGAGTGCAAGGACTCAATCGCATCTAAATGAGGTATCGTCATCGTCCATCAAGATTCTATTAATTTTTGTTCAAATTCTTTATATCTGTCCTTTCTTTTCTTTTTTTTTTCCCTTTCTGATGATGAATTACAAATTACATCAGTCCAACGAGTGAGATCTGCAGGAATTGATTTGATTTTAGTTATTAGACCCGTCCACATACACATCAGTCCAAAGAGTGAGATCTACAGGAATTGATTTGATTTGATTTTAGTAATTTGAATTTGGGTAAATTTATGTTCAGAGTTTTTAATGTATCTTATTTTCTTGTGTTTTCAATTATAGACCCGAGAGAGTGAGATCTGAGGTGTTTTCTTTTTATCTGATAGCAGGCCTCTCATGAAGGTAAATCATTCACAATGAGGATAGTCATGCAGGATTTCCCTTTCTCTAACCCAAGAATTTCAATTATTCTTCACTTTTGAAGGTCGGCTGGTAGATTTGTTAGTCGTAAGTATTGGGCATTTGGGCATTAAGATGAAGAATCAAAGAAATCTGAGTTGCATGATCTTGATCGGAATCCTTTGCATGCATGATCTTGTTAGTCGTGAGTATTGGGCTAAGATGAAGAATCTAAGAATTTTGTTAGTCGCGAGTATTGGGCATGCATGGCGGGGCGGCAACAAAGGCAATTCGATCCCTCATAGCCTGGAATTCGAGAGAAGCAGGGTCTGCAACTACCAATGCCAAAATCACTGCTACTAAAAAAGATCCGTGCAAAGGTAAATTCAGTGATCAACTAAATTCAATTTGTTATGATATCTTTGGTTAAAATAATGTTTTAAGGTTTTGAGGGTGAATTTTGAATTGTTTCAGCTATTCCAGAAGCATTGTCAATAGCACAAGGATGACGGAGCAGAGGGCTCCTCATAGTTTATCTTCATAAAATTCACTGCTAAACCTTAAGAGAGTCGAATTTGAAACCAATACTGTCGAATGGAAGGTAATCACATAAGGGAAGAGTAGAATTGAATCCTATTATAAGCTTTTCATTAATCTTCCAAAACCTTACATCAAGTATTTTACTATTTACGATACCAACTTTAGGTTTCTTTATGAAGTAAATGGGATCAAACCTCTGCCCTGGAATCCTTGACTCACTAATAAGTGATCAATCCTTCACCATAAAATCCTTGACTCATTATGCTGCACTTCTATCTAAATGGATGCTGTCTAGATTTTTCTCCCTAGAACGCACAACCCATCAACCCATTGGTGTTAATATGGAAAGGAGCTTGATGGTAGTTGATTTTTTGAATTGTTATTAGTCTTTCTCTGTCGATGTTGATTCAACAAGGTCTTGATTATAGAAAACCTCCTCTTCCTTGGAGTCATGTGTAACTTTTCGCATTTAGGTTGGTTTGTTTCATACCATATTTGTTTAGTTTGTTTGAGCTCCAAGTTAGTTGCACTATAGTCTAGGGCTAGATCTATTAGGGCATTTTTGTAGGAGCTTTTCTTAAAGAGTTTTGGATTAACATGTTTCAGGAATTTGGATCTTTCTTTGGTTGAAAATTTTGTGGCTTCTTGGTTTTGCTCCATGGCTTTGGAGTATCCTCTTGCAATTCTCTAAGGTATAGTAAATAATACTTGCATAATTATAATCATTAAATGTATGTATTCAGTGATCATATGTTACATTTATAGTAGAGTTATAATCATTAAATGTATGTATTCAATGATCATATGTTACATTTATAGTAGATTCTTAAATAATACACGGTTGCTTTTGATGTTTAAGTCATCTCTCGATAAGCTTTAGTCCTCTTCTGTTACGTTGCTACAACACTTTCAAGAAGGGAACTATAAGGTACCATTGCCAAAAATTATTCTCATTCCATTTCCATTGATCTAGTGTCTAAAAATACTTAGATTTAATGTCATTCTTCTTATGTAAAATGGAGTTAGTGATGTTTTTCTCTTTACCTTTTTTATAATCCTTTTGAGTAATGAATTCCTTCATTGGAGATTTTCTATAATCCTTTTGAGTAATGAATTCTTTCACTGGATATTTGAATAATCAATCTATTCCATTGATCTAGTATCTAAAAATACTTAGATTTAATCTCATTCTTCTTATGTGAAATGGAGTTAGTGATGTTTTTCATTTTACCTTTTCTATAATCATTTTGAGTAATGAATTCCTTCATTGGAGATTTGAATAATGAATCTATAATCCTTTTGAGTTATGAATTCCTTCATTGGAGATTTAAATAATGAATTTCTTCATTGGAGATTAAAGAAAGGGGATCCTATCTTGTTCATCCTGCACTGTATTGGCATTTTCTTGGAAAAACAAAGATTATTTTTACAAAGCTATATGCATAGAGACTGAGAGTGAGTTAGTATAAAGAAGTGTTTCTGCCTAGTGTCTATATAATGCAAATTGTCAACCTCCATGTATTTCTATTATATGCAAATTTTCAACCTCTTATTAGAAGAGCACAATACATTGAAATGAACATTTTACGTATTAGAAGCCCGTCTTTTCATAGTTTGGCTTTTTGCATATTTATTCCATTTTTATTCGTATGCTGTGTTTTGCATTCTTATTCGTATGTTCACTTTCTCTACACTGGTGTTGTCAATGCTTTGTTTGCGTTTCACACTGGTGTTGTCAATGCTTTGTTTGCGTTTCACACTCATATGCTCACTTTTTCTGCACTGTTGCTGTCAATGCTTTGTTTGCGTTTCACACTCATTTTCTCTATATTGGTCCTGTTAATGTGTAAAATTTTGCACATTTCATGTTGTCATTTATATTTAGAACACTTTTATACATTTTGTTTTATCATTTACAATCACTTTTAAGCTGAAATAAATTTCTGCAAAATTCTCTGAAACTTGTCCAAAATACTAATGTCGAATTAGGGTTGAATAAAATGGACACTAACCATTTTTCCGTTTCTTGTGGAGGAGTGGTACGTTCGGAGGAGTTCTATGTTCTTAAAAGACTTCTACATTGAATTAATTTTTGGATATATACTATCATATTGAATTGCGGCAATTTTCTAATTTTTTTTTTTTGGATATATGCTATCATATTGAATTGCTGGTACGGGCAATTTTCTAATTTAATGGAGTGGTTTAATTGTGATTAATTCGACGCGGTGTTTTTTCGTGAGATGAGGAGAACGTGCAGTTCTCACAAGCCAAGTAGGTAGACAATCTCTAACCCTAACCCAAATGTGATGCTAAATCTTTTCTAGTTTAGTGATTTCTTATTATTTGTGTTGTGGTTTAATGTAGTGGTTATTGTTCCGCTGGCTTGAAGCATGCAGGTTAAGCAAGTAGATAATCTCTCACTTTATAGGTGATGCTAAATTATAATTAATTTTTAGCTATCCACTGTTTTCAGTGAATTACTGGTAACCAAAATTTCAACACTGGAAGATTTTAGTAATAAAAAAAAGCAAAGTATGATTAATTTAAATATATTTTAATTTTTAATTTATTAAAATAAATATAAGTAAATTTTATATAAAAAATATTATAAATTTTTTAATTTTATATTTTTAAATTAAATGATAAATTTTATATAAAAAATATTACAATTTTTTTAATTTTATATTTTTAAATTAAATGATTTTTATAAAATACTTATATTTTTTTAAATTAAATTTTATAATATGTTTATTAAAATTTCATATTATTTTTATTTAAATTAATTTTTAATTTATTAAAAAAAATTATTCTATGATCAATTTTGGATAGATCAATTGGGTCTTATTGGATGTTAATTATTATCATCATCATGACTAATTTTAATTTAGAGTATGATTAATTTAAATGTATTTTTATTTTTAATTTAGAGTAATTCATTTTTTGGTAATCCTGAATCTTTTTGACTTGACTAAGGATTGCCTTGGTTGAAATGTACCAACCCTAATGTGATTCAATTAAATGTATTTTAATTTATAATTTATTTAGGGTATGATTAATTTAAATCATTTTAATTTAATTATTTTTAATTTATTTAGAGTATGATTAATTTAAATGCATTTTAATTTTTAATTTAAAGTGTATTTCATTTAAATGTATTTTAATTTCTAATTTATATCAAGTATGATTAGTTTAAATGCATTTTAATTTTTAATTTAGAGTGTAATTTATATAAATGTATTTTAATTTCTAATTTATTTAGAGTATAAATAATTTAAATTCATTTTTATTTTTAATTTAGAATAGGACTCACTTAAATCTAATTTAATTTTTAATTTATTAAAATAAATTTAAGTTAATTTGTTATATATATATATATATATATATATATATATAACTTAAAATTAAATAAATTTATATAAAAAATATTATAATTTTTTTAATATTATATTTTTAATTTTAGATAAAATTTAAAATTAAATAAATTATATAAAAATATTTTTTGTTAGCTAAATATATGTGGGATTGGCCTTGGTTGAGATGAATCTTACCCAGCTTTTTTTATATTAAACTTTATAATATCCAATCTTATTTTTAATATATTAAATTTTAATATAATTTTTTAATTTAAATTTAAATTATTTTTAATATATTAAAATTTCATATATTTTTAATATATTAAATTTTGATATAATTTTTTAATTTAAATTTAAATTATTCTTAATATATTAAAATTTTATATATTTTTAATATATTAAATTTTGATATTATTTTTTATTTTAAATTTAAATTATTCTTAATATATTAAAATTTTATATAGTATTAAATTTGATATCATTTTTTAATTTAAATTTAAATTATTCTTAATATATTAAAATTTTATATAGTATTAAATTTTGATATCATTTTTTAATTTAAATTTAAATTATTCTTAATATATTAAAATTTTATATAGTTTTTTTTAATTATGAAAGAGTTTGACATTAGGTAAATTGATTATTTATCATGATTGTGTATAGTATATGTTAGATATAATTTTGTTTTAAAACAATTTTATGTTTTCCATTTTTCCATTTTATAAGTATTGGATGAATTATGGATTATTAATTTTTTAAAAATAAATTAAAATTTATATTATATATTATTTGAATCAAGTTAAAGTTTATATATAAAAAATATATGTAGGATTAACAATGATTTTGTTTAGAATATATTTATTTATATTATCATTTTTTTTTAAAATAAATTAAAATGTATATTATATATTATTTGAATCAAGTTAAAGTTTATATATAGAAAATATATGTAGGATTAACAATGATTTTGTTTAAAATACATTTATTTATGAATTATGAATATAAATGATAGTAATTTATTTTTTAATTTAGCTTTTATATTTTCATTATTAATTTAATAATTATCAATAATTATATTTTATACGGAAAATTGTTTATTTTTATATTATTTAAATATAATGAGTAAGTTAATAAGTTGATAAATTAAATAATATGTTAATTGTGTTTCCTCAGAATGGTTGGTGGATTCAAGGTTATTCTACCTACTTAGTTTCAATTTCCACTTGTGACTTATATTCTTTTATGACTTGCTAACTCACTCATAACATTTATTGAGAATAAGTAGATAAACTCAACATGTCAATTGGATTTAGTCTTAAAAGTGGGTGGATTCAAAGTTATCCTACACACCTAGTTTCAATTCTCACTTGTGACATATGTGTACTTTATCCACTTTTTAACTCACTTATATAATTACTTAATAGACATAACATTTATCTTAATAGACATAATATTTATGGAGAAACAATACAATGGAATAAGTTAATAAGTAGATAAATTCAACATTTCAATTGAATTTAAGTTTGTTCAAATAATCAGTGGATTCGAAGTTATCCTCCCACATAATATCAATTCCCACTTCTAACATATGTGTTCTTTATCCACTTGTTAACTACTCATATAATTACTTAATAAATATGTAATTACCTTCAATTTATATACATAGTATGAATCTAACTAAAAATCTATAAATATAATCTAAAATATCTATAAATATAAATAAATAAGAAATATTAATAAAAAGCTAACAACATCTTAAATAAATAGTAATGATACATTATATGAATACTTTAAAATGTGACATACTTAAAAATTTCACATAAATTTTTAATATTTAAATAAATAGTAATGATAATTTATATGAATACTTTTAAATAAATAGTAATGATACATTATATGAATACTTTAAAATTTGACATACTTAAAAATTTCATATAAATTTTTAATATTTAAATAAATAGTAATGATAATTTATATGAATACTTTAAAATTTGATATACTTAAAAATTTTATATAAATTTTTAATATTAAATATTAAAGTTAATTTTAAACTTTATATATTAAATATTAAAGTTAATTTTAAACTTTTAATATTAACATTGAGTATAGTAACTATGGAGATGTTAATGAAACTTATCCATTAAATTTATGAATATACAAAATGAACTTTCAATCTGTAGTTTTGCTCCAGCGTCTCCATTATCTCTCGTTTTAATTCAAATCAAATTGCCAAAACCTCGTAACATAAATTGATGGATTGATTTTTTCATAAATTGAGCGAAAAGATTGCAGTGTTGTCATTATATGGTTCTGTTAAATTATTCACAATCTGAGAAAAATAAGGATTACTAAGCAAACAGATTTTTCCCATATAAAAGTTAACGGAATATATTTGTCCCTCCAAACAAAATTGTCTGTTGTTGTGGTGTTTGGTTGATTTGTAGTTTAACTACAGAGATTAGATGACAAATATGAAGAATGAAGTTCATTACTTCTTATTGAGTTGGTGGACGTGCAGTTCTTATAGGATTTCGCCTCATTCTTGGCCAGGTCGTACACATCCTGCCATTTTCATTTCAAACCAGGTAACCCTGTAAAACTATTATTTCAAACCAGGTAACCCTGTAAAACTATTATTTATAAATCTTGTTATTTAACTCAAAGTTATGGTTGGAATTTTGCCTTGAAGACTCTGCGTTATCTGCTTAATCTGTTAGGCGGTGTGTTTTTCAGCTGAGGCGTTGTTTGGTTGATTTGCAGACATGAGGCGTTACCTATAATTGCAGTTTTTACCGGCCTCGACACAAGTTTGATTACGGGACTTGCAGCGTAGTGCAGATGGTGCAAAGGTAAATTCAGTGATCAACTGCATTCAATTTGTTATGATATCTTAAGTGCACTTGGTTAAAATAATGTTTTAAGGTTTTATGGGTTGAGGTTGAATTTTGAATTGTTTCTGGAATATTCCAGAAGCATTGTCAATAGCACAATGCCATTGGATTCGGCAGGGATGCCTTTGGAGGCAAGAACGGGATTCTTTATCTGGTCACGGAACCCAACGATTGTGAGTCACTCTGCGTCACGCCATGATTCAAACAGAGCCCTCTCTTTGAAAAAGCTACAGAGGAGGTTGATAGGCTGTGGCTGTACCAAACTCTCCACCATAGCAGAAGAAGGGAGACTGCATACGCTATGACCAACCAAGACTTGGATAAAGTATATCAATATAGCAGTTTCGATTGGAGCCACAAGTCAGCGCTGTGATCTATAGACACCAAAGCCAACTATGTGCTCTCAGCAAGATTGGACCCAGCAAGATTGGACCCAGGGCAGAGCAGAGGACTAGTGGGCTTCACAATACAGGTACCCACTGCTTTATTTTCCTCATAGTTTATCTTTAGAAAATTCACTTCTAAACATTTCATTTTCATCCTGAAATGGTCAAATAGAAAGTCGAAAACCTACTAAACCATACTGTCGAATGGAAGGTAATCACATAAGGGAAGAATAAATTGGAGTCCTAATATAAACTTTTCATTGGTCCAAAACCTTACATCAAGTATTTTACTATTTACAATAATGATAATGATAATTTTTGAATGGAAATTAGATCGATGAATGCTACATATTTTCCAGAAACCTTATATAACTAGATAGGCAAAACGTGGAACTCAAGGCTCACAACGATTTTGAACCAATGAAAATTTGTTGGACATTCTGATAGCATGAAATTATGTTTCTTATCCTAGACAATTTTTTGGAAGCAAACATGTACGTTGGGAACAAATTAGAAGAATATACAGTCTGTAAATTATGCAATGATGATAATGTGGCTATGCAGATTAGTGCAGATTAGTGGCAGTTTTTTCTTTGGACAATTTTCATAAATATTGATGAAATGATTTGAAAAACCTAAATCTGGCAGTTCAGTTACTGAAAGAGTTGGTAGGGTGTTTAATATATCCTTGTTCCCTTTTTCTGCCGTTAGATGTTTGGGTTTATGCTGAACTGGAGGCTAAGAAAGTTCTATTGTAAGCTCTTATAGAATAATGATTGCCTTCTTTTGGAGTAGGTGATTGTTTCCATGTCATTAATTTCCTAGACTTTGTTTAGTGACAACTGACAAGTCACTTTAACACGATCCTCTGTAGTTGCATTTAAAGTATATACTGGTTGGAAGAAATGCTTGCCCTTCCAGTGGTCGTATGCATGTTGTTCTTTCCACCACCAAACTTTTATACTATCCTTGAATCTTTTTTTTAGTTTGGTTGGATTTCAACTCTTTTATTGATTAGTCAATCCACCAGTCCATTGGAACAACTCGAAACATGATTCCCTATAGCCTCTCATACATACTATGGATATGATTCATCTATGGCTGTATAATTGTGGATTGTCTTAATCGTTTTTGACAATCTTGGTTACTAGATTGAGTGCTTGTAAAACTGGATTTTGTGTAATGCACGGTTCTAGACACAGTTTGATGCCCTGAATTATAGTTGTGGTTTCAACTTTCAACTATATTATTAGTAATCTCCTATAGGCCTATTTTAAAGAGTAGTATAACTTGGCCGTAGTGATTACTTGCTCCTGCTTATTGGGATTTACTTAGATTCCCTATGAGGTCCCCTCACATTTATGTATATAGCCTTGGTGTGTATGGTCACGTTGTCGTTGAGTCCTTAAAAAAAGTAGCAAAATGTATAGAGATACTCTCCCATTTCTTGTTTGAAATTGATTGGGTATGAGTAATCATGTTGGCTTGTTCCTCTTTGGCAGTTTTGATTTCTCTCAGTTATAGCGACCATATTATGTCTGGCCTTTTTCTTATTACTTTCAATTTAACATTTCTTTTGCAGAGTTGCTTTCAAGATTACTCATATCTTGAACATCCCATATATATTTCCTAGCAACTGTCTGAACGACAAAAGAGCAGAAATGTGCTTTACATATTTTCTTAAGAGAACAAAATGGTATAGTAGAGTATTGATAGTTTGAATTCAGTTAGGATGTTGCAAAAGAAAACTGAAGAATGAATATCTGTTGAGCATAAAAATGCAGTCTTTAAAGGTGATAATTTGTGTGTGGCTTCTTGGATGGGAATGTGAAAAGTATTGAATTGTTGCCATTGTAATGGATGCATTCGACTTAGATGTTGGGATCCAAAAATCCAGGGAGAATGAATCTCCTTTCTTATTGTTGGCCATCTTCTTGTGAGAGGCAATGGAGATATAGAAGGCAACTAATCAGTAGCTTGTGATGTATATTTTAACTATCACATCTTTTAGACCGAACTCTGGGGCATTGGTTGTCAGCAAGATTTTTATGACTTCAAACAAATGCTAACTGATGACTGATTAGTTTTAAGACCTGTAGCTTGTCTTCCAGTTTTGTTGATAGTAAACCCTTCGATTGATCTCTTGTATTTTAGAAATTGATATGGAACATGATAATATGAGCCTCTTTAGGATACTGAAGCAATGCATATTGTTGTGTCTGAGTGGGATGGATGACTGCATGTCAGTCTTCTGCATACTTGTATGCAAAGCCATAGCTCATTCTCATAGTAACGATGAAACTTTCTTTGATAAAACTTACATGTGGTATGTTATCGCACAATTTGTACTTTGATAAAAGGAAAGGTAAATGGAAAGAAAATTGGCGTAACTTGAGGTTATCCTATCACTGTCACCTCAATAGGATTCCTCTTTCTATTTAGGGTTGTAGGCCCAGGGGAGACGTCCCCGATGACCTGGGGGTTCGAGAAGGCAAGGTCAAGATGGCTAAACAAAGGTCCCCTCTCACAAGTCACCACTGATCAAAAAGTCTCGAGTTTATAACCAATGAAGTGATAATATATCAAGATGTACCAGCCCGGAACAAAGCAACAAGAAACTATAGATATTGCAAGTACAACTTGCTGGTTAGCACTTCATAAAACCACAGACTTTCTCAATAAAAGCAATTGGCTGATAATGATGAAGTAAACAGAAAATTATAAAAACAATGTTTATGAGGCAATACTTCACAAGAAGTGCCTTGAAACAACTTCAAAATAACTGAGAATAATCAACCATTAACATCATAATACTAGCATTTATTAGAAGCAAACAAGGCAATGCATTAATCAACCTTTTTAATTGCTTTTAGAAGCTTTTAATGCTGCAATGTCTGGTTGTAGATTACTTTAGTAACAACAACAATAATGTTAGTAGGTTAGGCTATTCTAGTGTTAGAAGTAGTTAGTGAAAAGCTTAGAGTATAGGTTTTGATGGTTGTTTTGATCAATGACTCAAAAAAGGAGTCTTAGACTAGTGCTTTTAGGGCAAATGGAGTCAATGATATGGCAGAAAATGTTGGGAAAATGATGATAGTAGGAGAATCAAAGACAAGAGAGATAAATAGTTGGAGTGTTGGTAACCCAAGGCTCCAACTATCAAACCCTAGGGGAAACTAGCTACTAAGGTGTAGGTAACCCTAGGCCTTAGTAGATTTTCCTCCCTCTTTAACTCAATGACGAAGCAAAAATGGCTAAGATGAAGCAAACAAAACTAGGGTGTTGCAATGGCAAGGCCCTAACAAATGCTTCAAGAAAATCGGCCTCTTGACAAGATCTAGTAGGTGAAGGCTTTTAAAGCTAGGATAGTAACATGTGCTAGAATTCCTAGGGTTTAAACAAGCAATTTCATAATATTTAATGTAAATGCAAGATAAACAAGACCATAATCATTCAATTAAGAAGAATTTCAGAAATATCACTTACAAGAAAAACCCTAGTTGAACACTTCCACCAAGAAACTTGCCAAAATACTCCAAAATTTAGCCTTCCTCAACAAGTGTGCCTAAAATTTCAGCCAAGTAACCCTAGATAGGGCGCAAATTTCAGTTCTCACAAGTGTGAGTCCAAGATGATAAAAAATACAAGGGTAAAAACCCTTATTTATACAATATCAATGACCAGATATTAATGTAAAAAGTGGATATTACATGGCCAGTTACATGTAATATCCACTTTTTACATTAAACGTCAAAATAAAACCCTAAATAAAGCTGTAAAGATGACGTCATGCCCTTTTAGGGTGACTTTAGGGCTTCTTAGGGCAACATTGGCCTCCAGGAGCAAAACATTAGGCCTCCTTGGGCCTCTGGATCCTGCCACACGTGCCACTTGGCACACAAATGCCTCCAAAGTGTCCAAAATGTTGGGTGACGTCATGGGTCACATGGGTCACGTCACGGGCCTTCCAAGGTCTACATCATGGTGGAAAGGGAAAGACGTCCTTGGGTCCAAGTCTGCCAGGCTGTCCCTGGTGGAACGTCCCTCTGTAATGTCCCCACTTTGGGACATCATCACATTGCAGAGGTTTATGATGACCAGAGTAGCCAGATGGATGTTATAGCGAGTACAGGGGTTATTGAGAGGCATTGTGGGGTCCATCTTGCATTGCTCATCATATTTCATCATTATGGTCCATTCCGCACAAGTTGGCTTTGGTTTCGTTGCATTCCAATGATTTCCATGATTTTGACTATTTTGGGCTATAAGTTAATTAAATTCATTTAAGAGGTCATTTTGGGCACATTACTTGGAGGAACCTCTCAGTGTAATAGCTCATTGGAAACAGGAGGAGCAACACTACAGGATAGGATAGTGAGAAGTGACTTTCAGTGGCCAGGGAAGCCACAAGGAGAGATAAGGTGTTTTTCAGAGGTAAAAAGGTTAATTAATTAATTAAAGTGATTTAATTAATTAATTAAATATTAATAAAATGAAAGTCACTTTGGAGGGACAAGGTGAGCCAAAAAGTATAAAGGAAAGGCAAGGGCATCTACTCATTCATTCATGTATGATCATATTTGGATATCTGGCTTCTAGCTAGTGAGTCCAACATTGGGGGTTTTGAGGGTTTTGACTTAACAAACCCTAGAGGACGATTCGGTGGTGAAATATTCCACCTAGCTTGTCCCAAGCTTGGTATCGGAGATGCAATACTCTCCCACACCATTCTAGTTCAGTTCTACATCAGTGCAGGAGGGTTCTACACCAACCACAGGCATAGGAAGGAAGAGGGGCGCACCATTGGGGGTTTCCAGCAAGGGGGGGCGCACCATTCTTGAGGGAAGGTTCGTTGTAGGAGTTTGAGAGGGCTCTTGGACATTTGAGCATTTGGGTTTTACTTGCAGGGCCTTAACCATGATTTCTAGTGCATCTTGAGAGAGATTTATGGTTCAAATTATTTCCTAGAGCAGTGGGACGAATTGGAGAGAAGGAGGGCATTTTTGAGATTCAGATCTACTCAATTTGGAGGAGTTATCCATAGCATTTCGGCCTGAGACTTCAGGAGGGGAATCCTATCACCCCGATCCATCATTTGGTCAAGTTTGGACTCATTTGGAGGCCTCCTTCATCAGGGCCGAAATTGTAGGGTTTGACAGTTTCAGGAGGGTGCAACTCACTTGGAGGATTTAGCATTTGGAGGAGTTTCCCTTGGTATTTCGGTTTGAGATTTCAGGAGGGGCTTCCACTCATCCCGATCTACATTTCGGCATCCTCAGCATAGCATTTGGAGGTCCTTGACAGTAGGGCCAAAATTGTAGGGTTTGACAGTTTCAGCAGGGCGTGGCATCTTCCAGCTTGGGGGTTGACACTTCATATGGCCCAGATCTCCCTGGTATCGGTATTCTTGGTATATTCAACCTTTGGAGGCTTATTGTAGTCTTCTTTTGGAGCATTTTGTAGCATCTTCTATTGTCTATCTTCTTAGCCATCTGTTGAGCATTCCAGATCAACATCTTCATTGTAGTAGGTTCTTCTATTTCATGAATAAAAGCAGATTTGAGATGTTTTGGCTTGTCTATCATATTGCATATGGTTAAGGTATGTTCCATGATTATATCTTCTTGTTTATTGCTGCAAACACATATAAAATCATCAACATAAACCCTAAGGCCGAAATCAAGAGGCCATTCTGCAAGTAAACACATGTAAACAAGTAGGTCAGCGAAGTGTTTGACGAAATACCACAACCAGAAAAAGTTTAAAAGACACCCAAAACCGTGATGTTCCTTGCATCTTGGCTTGGGAACATTACACCCTCTCTCTCTCTGGTGCAAACCCCTAATCTGTCTCTGCCCTTGGCTAGGGTCTCAGCATCCATCTGGTGGGTTTCGCCCTATAGAGGTCCAAACTAATCATCTCCCCATATGTACCTGTCCATCGGGTGTGGCCCTGCAACATCAACAAGTATGCTCTCCATGGGCTCATAAGTCACAGGGATCATAGCAATGTCAATCACATCTAATCATCAAGTTATTTAAACATGTGCATGAAACCCCCGTTCCCGGACAAGTGCTCAAAGATGTTATGCTATTCTACAAACCAGGTTTGGAGGGGATGCTAGGATGTCCTATTGGGCTAGTGCTCATTGGATGTGGGATGTTTGCGGGTGAAGTCAAATCCAGGCCATGTAAGTGGATGAGGTGGTAAGGGATGTCTGGGCAATGGGTGCAGTGATAACAGGGAAATGTATGGCTTACCTGTGGGTGCCTCTGAAGAGGGTGAGTTGCACCTTGTCATGGATGCAAATGTTTCCAAGCCCATTCATGCCTTTTATATTTTATTCTTATTTGCTTTTTTCTTTCAAGAGACTAGTTAGGGGACATTGCCCTGGCATGGTGACCAGTGGTGACAATGTTACCCATAAGCATTTCACGAAAATGAGAAGGTCGGCTCGTGATGAGACCCCCTTTCTCTTGGCTATGCCACCAAGAGCCACTACCCTGGTGTGGTGACCATCTGAAGGGTAGTGTCTGTTATCCCCGATATCTAGGGATAACTAGGAGATCATGTCTCGAGGCCCACATGGTCCTAGACATGGAGTACCGAGAGCAGGAGCGACTTGAGCATGGCCCTGGAGGGCCCATCTTTCTTCTTCTCGGCCAGACTTGTCCTGTCAGCAGTACCAGCCTCCATCACTACCGGCCTGGGCTTGCATCAGAAAGGACTCTTGCTCCATGAGGTAATTGGTCCGAGGTATCATGGTATGTGTCATATTTGATCATTATAACCTTCTTACATATGCATTAGGTTTCTTTCATTTCGGATGACTGCTT
>JASDQU010103885.1:481799-512906 GCA_032191745.1 Picea mariana | reverse complement strand
TTCAACGCCATTGTTACCACTATAATAATTCTATATACAGATCCTTCCCACCAATGATATGCTGCCAAACAATTGATCTTATCAACAAATTTGTTAAAATCATTTCGTACACAAGCTGTGTATTTTGATGAAGTGGTGAGTGAGGCAACTGCCACAGTTTACCAAACTTATTTGGACCATAAAATATATCATGTGAACATGACTGTGGGATTCTTCTGCTTGGTTAATTTCACTAACCTCGTCGATGGTCAGGAATAAAGGGAAAGAATGATGAATTCGTTGGAACAAAATGGTCATCACTTCCAACAATTTTCATTTGTGCAACATTCAAAACAAGAACTAGAAGGATTGTAAACAACTATTGACCAATAGACCAGAAAGTAGAACTACAAAAATCCATCGACCTACGAAATAATCTAGCGTATTTCCAAAATTGTGCAAAATTTTTAGGAAATTGACCATGTAGAAACCAAATCGGTTTGTTCCTCACAAAACCCATGTGGTGGATTTTCAAATTTCCTCTTCAATTGCATGCAACTGACGCCAAAAAACAACTTTAGTTTGGCAGAGAAATTCCTGGGAAATATCAGTTTGCAAAATTGACCATATCGCCCAGATCCTGAAAATGTTAGGCAAATCATCTACAAGGAAACCAAATGGGTTCGTCCTCCACAAAACCCATGTGGCATATTAGCAATATTTTCCTTTATTTTCTCACAATTTCTCCTGCAAAATTGCCTAGATAAAAACGCTTTCTTCCAACTATTAATCAAATTTCCAACTGTGATCGTGCCTCTGTCACTGCAATGAAAATGTTGCATCTTTTCCTTTTCCTCAAAACATTCACAGAATTATGATGATGCTTTTACCTCTGTGATGAAAACACTGCAATAATGTGTTCATGCCTCTGTTTCTGTAATGAATGTGGATAGCAAAAGAAAGAAGAGACTTCATGGCTCTTTTCTTGAGTCTCTCATCTTCCATGGTCGATTAAAACACCATTTCTGCACTACTTGGACGCGATTGTGTAAGTGAACTAGAGGATGCGATTATATTGATCCTTATACATACAAATTCCAATATTGATCCTTATACATACAAATTCCAACATCCAAGATCCAAAATGATATAAATAATCCTTCTCCAAAATCAATATCAATGGAAATATCAAATAGCAGTCAAAATTCAATCCCTCGGATGTGTCTGCATGCCACCATTATCATCATCTAAGGTAAAGTTATAATACAAGCAATGACCTATGTTTTATTGTTTGTAGAAGGCTCCTGTATGTTGTAAAGAACTGATTGGATCTACTATAGTGTTGTTGTTGAATGAAGGAGATATAGGTTGTGGGAGATCTTATGATAATCTAAGAACAACCCCTTTTTATTATTTGTATCCATTTATTTCTACACTACCCTACCCTACTTGACAAAAAGGAGAGCCTCTCTTCTCAAGTATAAGAGTATTTCCAATGGAACTATGTGTATAACAAGATCAAGAATAAACTCATATCCAATTATGGAAGGTATTCCTTATTAGTTGTTTGATTTAGTACCAAGAAGTGTAGAATAAACTCATATCCAATTATAGAAGGTATACCTTATTAGTTGTTTGATTTGGTACCAAGAAGTGTTGAAGAAAGGAGGAATTATTTGTCTTGATGATGGTTTGGAACCATTATTTAATGTAGTCATTCACCCTTATGCTTTCTTCTTCATTTTTGCTAACTTGCATTCCCTCCTTTGTTATACCTTACAGATATTCAAAAATTTGGCTCTGGTACAAAGGATCTAGGTATAATTTTTCAAAAAACTCTTCATTCTCATATTTATACACATAGTTTCTTCTTCACAAAAGGAAAAGAAATTACAACAAGATGAGAACAGATCTTAAACAAGTGGATCTACAACCAACAAATCTTAGATCATAAACATGTGGATCTATCCTCCACCAAATATTGTATTTCATTTAAGATAATTTTAATAGGATAATAACAACATATTTCATGAGATCCATGTGTCTAAATTAGTGGGTATGAACCAAAACTTGGTCAAACCACTTAGCTACAGAATTGCAGGATAGAATGACTAGTTTTTGAAATATCAATCATACGCCCTTTGTTCTTCACTTTTTATAGATTTTCCACATGAGTCACCTAAATGACACTAATCATCACAAAACCCATATTTTAGATTTTTGAGATTCTTCTTCATCTTTTCAGAAACTATGTGGAAATTTTGAATATCAGAATTGCCAATCAACTGCAGAATTGACAATAACTACAGAATTGCACAAGTAAGTTAGGAAATAACAATATATTCCCTAAGTAATCATCAAAACATGTTAAATCAACCACTTTAGTGTAAGTATGCCACATGAATCTCATATAAGGTAGAAATGGTCAAATGCAAAAATACGAGTGATAAAGGGAATGATGATGAAGAGGTAAAGTAAATTAAAAATGACTAAATGACTTAGTAAAATGTGTTATTTATCATGTCTAACACCATGGAATTTGAAAAGTAGCTTCCAATAATCTACCTTTTGATGCCAAAATATATCAAAAATGATATCCACATTTCCAACCAGACCTTCTTTGATATCCACTTCCACCTGGATCCAATACCACCGACGGTCTTTCTTGGGAGCCCAGTTGGGTTCCGGACCTATGAAGGATCTTATTTTGTTTCCTATTTCCTCTAGGGCCTCCCTCAACCAAAATGAAAATAGAAGGCCTAGAAGGATGGCCCAGACACGCATAATTTCCACTAGTTCCTTGACTGGATCAAAATCAACTGTCTAGGGTTTTAAAACTAAGTCAAATGGGCCCCAATTTCAGTCCTTCTATAGCAGGATGTTACATACTTCCTTCGAATGAAGCATTAACGAGTTCCAACCTTTGGCTAGGGAATGTGCCTTTGCGATATACCCTAGGATAGGTTTCCAGAACTGATCCATCCATCTGCTAAGAGATGCTTCTCCTGCTTATTTCCCATTAAAACGACCAACCAAGGTTTTTCTAGTGAGCGTCGAGACTTCCGAGACCAAAATGTCTTTACCCACCACCATTTGAACGTATCCTTTTTTATCCTTGATGAACCTTGTTCTTTTTTTTCAATCTCGCTTCCTTTGTTTTAGACGAGTATCTTTCCCTTTTTAGCTCTTTGCGAAGACCCTTGGATGCCTCTTCTCTTGAAACCCGACTTGCAGAGCTCTTTGACGCTTTGAATTATGAAACTATAAACTCTCTATGGGTGAAATATACAACACCGGGTTGGAGCCCATTTTCTCCCGTGAAGCCATTAATATGTTTCCCATCAGTTCGATCCTTGAAACTGTTCGCCCGAGAGGAATGACTCTTGTCGCCACCAACTTTTACTTCGTTTTTCATGGGGGGATTGGATTCAAACACAAAACGTTTTCCCATAAACTCCTCTATGGTGTAGAAGGATAGATCGGGCTTTAGGCTTACCTCATGGTCCACTAGGATGATGTTTGATGAATCTATCATGTATATTGACCTTCGTACCGTGAATCCGTGTCTTTCCTTCACTTCCACGTCTATACCAGAGCAGAGGGAATATTCTGGGGAGAAAATTCASAGASCGGGAGGGGGGGGATTCTATGGCCCTCGCTCCTGGGCCTATGGGCCTGAAAAAACACCGACCCGCATCTGACCTAGTCGCAGAGTCAATCCACCATATTCTGGTCATTTAACTCCCTTCTGTGTCATTTAACTCCCTTGTGTGTGAACACTTAACATCCATATATTGAGAATTAATATGAGAACGATTGAGAGAACATGATCATGCATAAATTAGAGATCTATGGATGACATATAAAGTTATTTAATTTCTTCTCATACTTGATATTATTTTTGTGGATAAAGTTAAGTTTTTCGAAAGTTTTTCTTGATGGTATTTTGATAAATGATTGTTTGAAGTGTGTTTTGTTTGTCTCCTTAGATATTAGAGTAGTTTGATGAGTGAGAGTAGTTTTAAGTTTAATATTTTACCTACACATACTATGTATACAACTCACAAGTTTACTAACCGGATTGACAAGTATAGGGTGTATTAAAGTAACAATTAATTTACCAAACATGTTTTGGCATCGTTGTTGGGGAGATGTTAAAAGGTAAACATTAGAAGGATAGTTTAGTTAGTTGTTTCTATTTTTTTTTCTCACTACATTACATATTTCGTGGAGGATAAGACAGTGAGATGCAAAGGTGCCCTCTCTTCTGAATTTCTGCAAGGGTTCTAGCCCGCCGCATTCACTTTGGTGAGTCTATCCAAACCCTTTTATGTCATGTAATTGACTAATGGTTAGGCCTAGATATAGCAAAGGTATGATTCTGAAATCGAAAAATAAGATTCCAGGTGATTTATTTGGTAGTACTAGGACCCCCCCTACTAATCTAGTTGAAAGGTATACAAGAAATTATTTACATGAAGAAGAAGGTTTTTCATCAAAGGTGACTCCAGAAAATACTACCCCACAATCAGGAACCACCATTGAAAAAGTGTTGGAGGTACAAAGAGAAATTCTAGATAAAGGAATTGAAAACAATAAGATTGGTGAGAAGACTCCAGTTATTGAACCAACAATAGAACAAGTTGTCAATCTGGAACATATTTCCAAACTCTTTAGATTCTCCCAGAACATGGTTCTATCACAAATAGAATCTGCATTTGTAGAAGGTATATATGAATCACATATTGAGGACTATTTTATTCTTCATCGAAATCCAATTAGTGAGCCACCCTTCTCTCTGAATTGGGACAAGAAACCAAAGCCACTTGATTTCATATTGTTTGGCAGCATGGAAAATGAAGAGGAAATAAATGTGGAATCAGAAGGAGAAGCAAACTTTGGACTCCCCATCCTTGATCTAGAACCAAATGTAAACATGAACAACATTCCTCCATCAATACTGCCAAATTTTATAGGTACTATAACCGAAGATCCAAATTCCTTTTTATTTGAATTTGATATTTTGTGTGGATGATGCTCATAAATTAAATTTATTTCCTACAACTTTGAAATATTCTTCCTTGATATATTTTATGGTACTCCCATAGTATTCAATTAGGAGTTGGGAAGATATGAAAACTACCTTTCTAAAGAAATACCAAAATTATTGTAGAACTAGATACTCATGGAATGACATTTTTAAGATGCGGCAACAGGACGAGGAGAGTCTTCGGGACTATGTTGAGAGGTTCCTATACAACCTTTAGAAGACTAAACAAAGTACCTTAAACAATGATATTTTTAGAACTATTTTTCTAAAGGGGATACAGGAAGAGTATATAAAAGTTCTTAATCTTATGGGTTCTGGTGATGTTTCTCACTTACCATTTGCAAAAATTTGTGATCTTTGTGGGAGATATTCAAGAAGTAGATCCAAATCTAGTAAGGGGGTAAGAGATACTTTAACAAGAGATACTAAATATGTTGCAAGGGGAGTGAAAAGGATGGAGTTAGGAAACTTAATAGAAATTTTTAAAACATATATCCTTGGTATTATTAGTTCGCAACTAGATACACTTAAAATTAAGAAGAAATAAGAAGAAGAAGAGGAAGAATCTTTTACAATCTTTTGTGTTAGGTGTATGAAAATGAATTATTTAATAGAGTTTCCATTAGATAATGTAAAATTGTGTGCCATTTGTGCAGATAATCATGATAAATAAAATGGCCCCTCATTGTTGGGACTCCAATCTATCTACCAAGGAAGAAATGGGACAGTCAAACAATAATTTCAAAATACACAAAGAATGCCTTGGCAACCACACCCATAAGGTGTGGCACAATACCCTTCATTATAATTGTATGCATATTATAATTCTTATCCTCAACAATGGAATTCTCCAATACCTTAAAAGCCCACCCAAAACCAACCTTGGAAACAAAGTTGGTGAGGGAATTCTTATGGAAATATGGCTCCACAAATGCCTTATCCTACTTATTCACAGTTTCCACCACCTTACCCTCCAATGCAAGAAAAAGTAAATACACCTCAACCAAAAAGTCCTCAAATTCCACAACAATTACAGTTACCTGCAACCCAAAACCCTCCAAGTCCAACACAATTACTCTCTCAATCGATTCTCGGTCCGAATAATAAAACCACTCAACCTGTCTTCAATGTTGAGCTACACACCTTTCCAACTTACGTGATCACCCCGATACCCTTGAAAAACATACATTTAAGGTCAGGAAAGGTCCTCCAAAAAGAAAATCCCAGAATTGTCATTGAAAAAAAACTTGAAGAGGAGGAAACTCCCATCCAAACATCAAATTATGACCCCCTTTCCAATATGATTGTCACCACCACACAAACATCATCTATTTTTACTTCAGAGCAACCTCGGGCACCAAAAACGCCTCCTTTCCTAGAGAGGCTAGCCTTAGAGAAACTTGTTGTTCAATCTGAATTTGACTTGGAAACAGAACTGAAAAATGTTTGTGTGAAAATTCCCTTGTTACAAGAAATAAAAGATGTTCCTATTTACGTAAAAACCATCAGGAAATTATGTATGAATAAACCTAGGAGAAAAACGAAATATCCCCCTACAATTCAATTCATATGTCAATTAGCTAAACTAATTTCTGAAAGAGTTGTAATGGAGAATTATGTTGATCATAGAAATCATTTATTAATTGTTTACATCAATAATGCTTCCATAGAAAACACTCTAGTTGACCTAGGGTAAGCAATCAATGTTATGATTGTTATAAATATGGAAATTCTACAATTAGATGGCCCCGACCCACACCCATAGTGCTTCAACTAGCTCATAGATCCCAAATTAAGCCTGTTGGTGTTTTAGATGTTGTCATTGTTACCCTAGACTCATGGGAATACCCCATGGACTTCTTGTCTATTCAACCCAATACCACCATGGAGGGCCACCCCTTTATTCTTGGGAGACCTTGGTTAGCTACGGATGATACCTTAATTGGCTGCAGATCTGGGGAAATGACTATGTCAAACAGGGCATCTGTGAAGAAACTTATCCTCTATCCACCTAAAGAACCAGTAGTAGAAGAATCCTTATGGGTATAATATCCCTACAAAGATTAATAAGTCACACAACCCCTTTTAAACATTGAACAATCTAGGGGGTTGAAAGAACAAACTAAAGATAATTTGCTAAATCAATTCATCTCCACCACAGATGATGCACAATATCATGAATCATCCTCTCCATATGATCTCATATTTAGTAGTGTTTTTCAGGAGAATTGTGATTTGGAAAGTTCATCATCCCTTCCTGTGTTATCCATTAAATAAAGTTTTGACCCTTACATTGTTCATGTTGATATAATCCAAGGTAAATTTTTTAAAATTAACTCTCAAATAGACCAAGATAAAAAAAAAAAAAAGAACAATTAATTTGGGTGCTACAAGAACAATCTGGTGCATTTTCATGGGATTGAAAATACATGCATGGCATTCCCCCTGATACTTGCATACACCATACCTATACCCAAGAGAATTCTAGACCCGTTCGGCAACCAAAAAGTCACATAAACCCCTCTCTAAGTTTATTGTGAAGGAAGAAATTCAAAAATTATTGAATTCCAATTTCATATACCCAATCTCTAATAGCAAGTGGGTTTCGCCACTTATGATTGTGCCCAAGAAAAATGGTCAATGGAGAATATGTGTTAACTTTAGGGAGCTTAATAAAGAAACCTTGAGATATTATTTCCCATTGTCATTTATTGATCAAGTGTTGGATACCTTATTAGGTAAACAATGTTTTTCCTTCCTAGATGGTTTTAGCAGGTATAATCAAATTCAGAATGCACCAGAAGACCAAGAAAAGACCAAATTCATTGTCCCATAGGGGACTTTTGCATATAGAATTTTTCCATTTAGTTTATACAATTTCCCCGCCACATTTCAAAGAGAAGTATTAGGCATTTTTTTCTAATTTAATTGATGAATGTGTATAAATCTATATGTATGAATTTTCTATTTACAGTGATGCCTTTAAAGAAGCACTTGATAATCTAAAGAAAAAAAAAATGTGATTAGATGTCGGTAAGCTTGCCTTGCTTTAAGTAATGAAAAATGAAGGATGTTATAAAAAGAAGGTATTGTTCTTGGGCATCACATATGTAGTGCAGGTATCAAGGTAGACCCAACCAAAATCAAAGTCATCATGGATCTTCTAGTATCACGATCACAAAAAGATGTAAGAATTTTTTTGGGTCATGTCGATTATTATAGGATACTCATTGAAAATTTTACAAAGATTGTAGCACCAATTTTCAAATTGCTTATTAAATATATTGATTTTGTATGGGACTCACAGTGTTAAAATTCCTTTGAGGACTTAAAGGAAAAACTCTCCACAACACCAATACTTAGGGGACCCAACTAGTCCCTTCCCTTTCACATCAGTAAATATGCTTCAAACACAACCCTCAGAGCTATTTTAGGAAAAACAAAAACACCATCTATCCTACGCCATCTATTTCATAAGAAAAAACTTGACACCCATTGAGCTCAATTATATCGTCACCGAAAAGGAATTCCTATCTCTCATGTATGCCATAAAAAAATTCAAACACTATATAACAGGTTACAAAGTCTTTATTCACACAGACCACTCTTCCATTAAATTCTTAACGAATAAACCAATCACCAATGGTAGAATCAGAAAATGGTTTTTATTACTGTAGGAGTTCAACATAATTATAGTAGATAGGCCTAGGAAGAAAAATCTCGTTGTAGATTTCCCCTCCAGAATCCAAAATGAAAGTGAAAATGATCCTATAGATGATATTTTTCCTGATGAACATCTATTTTCTATTTCTACTAACTCTCCATGGTTCACAGATAGAGCAAATTATTTGGCCACAAGGAAATTGTCACAACACCTTTCTTCACAGGAAAAGCAACAAATTGTCAAGCTCAGTGCCAACTATTCATGATTGGGAGGTGACCCCTTCCCATAAGGTACCAAATGTAATATAATATGAAGAAACATGAATGTTCATCAGATATCAATAGAACAACAAAATATCAGAAGAGAAACACCATAAATAATACCTTTATTGAAATAATTCAATGTTCACTTTCCTCTTCGAGGGGGAAACCTCTAGCAGAGGAGAGCTCCATTACAATAATTCTCAAGACAAGATTTCTCATGCCTCCTACTCTTATTTACACTAATTATATATTCTAAAGAACCTTTGAGAGGAAGATATTTCTAGAAGCAGAAGATTCTATTAGGTCTTCTTACATCAACTTGTTCATATTTATTAAATAGGCATGACTAACTAATGACGACCTTTATTACATGGAAAATGTATTTAGGCCTTATTAACTAATGTCGACCTTTATTACATGGAAAATATATTATTTTATCTACGTGAGGGGTTAGTTCCTTAACATGCCCTCCCCCTTTAAAAAGAGCATTTTCCTCAAGGCTTAAGATGAGGAAATTGTTGTAGAATGGTATTCGGTTCCTAGGTGGCATATTCTAGTAGAGTATCCTTCCAGTGAACCAAAACTTCATTGATGGTGCACTGACAGAGATGAATCTCTCTCTAGTCCAATACGACTTGAGGATGCAAAAAAATGGAATCTTATTCATCCAAATCAGGTAGGCTAGTTTAGGTGTGGAATTTGGTGTCAATACCTTTCTTCAGGAATGAGACATAGAAAACAGGATGTAGCTTGGAGTGACTCGACAAAGATAACTTATATGTCATTGGCCCCACGTGTTTGATAATTGTATAAGGACCATAATATTTTGGTGCACGTTTCTGGCATTGTTGGGCTTTGAGTGAAGTTTTCTTGTATGTTTGGAGGAAGAGAAACACTTGATCCCCTTTAGCAAATTGACATTCAAAATGACCATGATCTGTCTGTTGCTTCATGATATTTTGAGCCATTACCAAATTGTCTTTGAGAGTACAAATAATGTTCATGTGGAAGGAAAGATTGTGGTCAACTTCCTAAACTCTGGAGACACCCAACATGTATGGGAGAACCGATGGTGGATTTTTCCCATAGACTGATTCAAAATGAGTCATGCAAATGGAAGTATGATAATAAGTGTTGTACCACCATTCGACGAGGGGTAACCATTGAAACCACTAATGTTTCCTATCAGACACAAAACAACTCAATTATGTTTCCAAACACTTGTTGATCACTTCATTTTTTCCATCAGTTTGGGGATGATAAGATATGTTGAGATGCAATTGAGTTCCTTGGAACCTGAATAGTTTTTTCCAGAAATTGTTGGTAAAAGTGGGATCATGGTCAAAAACAATATAATGAGGCATTCCATAGAGTTTGAATATATTATCCATAAAAAATGTGAACCACTCTGGATGTTGTGAATAGGTTTTGAAGAGCACAGAATGAGAATATTTGGAAAGATGATCCACTACCACCATGATGACTGACTTATTGCCTGATTTGGGTAATAAAACAATGAAATCCATGGAAATGTCTATCCAAATAGTATGTGGAAGTATAAGAGGCTGGATTGTAGTAGGAAGTTTGGCAATCTCTCCTTTATTGCGTTGACATGTATCACATTTGGCCACAAAGTTGTGGATGTCCTGTTTCATACCATCCTAGAAGAAATATTTTTTTACCCTTTCATAATTTTTGGTAAAACATGAATGGTTTGTTGTAATTGAAGTGTGAAACTCAAATATCACCTTGGGTCTAAGGGCCAACTTTTTTCTTAAATATAAGCGACCTTTATAGTGAAACTCTTCATTATGCTAAGAGTACCCTAGAGAAGCTTGTAGATCCTACTGAAGTTTTTGGATTAGGATGGAAATTTTGGGGTCTTGAAACCATTCTTGTCGAACATCCTAAAGCCATTCTGCTACAATGAATGAGAGGGAAAAGAGAGACCTTTTGAGTGCTCAACACACCCTAAAATATTTTATGAAATTCTGTCACTTTTGGGTACCACTTGTTTTCGTCTGAACTAAGTCCACTGTGGAGGGATTGCTAAAAAAATTTTCATGAATTTTCATCAATCAAAGTGAATTTTTTTGAACCTATCAATGAGAAAACCTTTGTGCCTGAAAGAAATTGGCATTCTAACTAAGAATTTGTAGCTAAAATTATGACTAGCGCACCTATGTTCGGTGTCGCAAAAATCCAAGCAGGTAAAATGACCACACAGTAACAATAAGCATTGATCATTGATACACCATCGACATCGGTAAAAGGCAAAGTAAGTTGCATTAGTTATTCTCCACGCAGATTCAGGAGATAGTTGATTCCCATCGACTTCGATGAAATATGAGAGGACTAAACGTTGACATGAGCCATGATAAACCCCGATAGCTGATGACAAATGTGTTTGTTCGGGGTTAGCGAAATCTTGAAGAGTTAAATCACTAAAAAAATTATGCATTGACACATCGTCAATCGTTGATCCCCGATGCACTTTCGACATCAAAAAAATTTCAAGGGAATTAATCCAAGAGAACTTGGTTAAGATTATCATTGATCATCGATCCTTGATACTTTTTGGCATCGGTGGGGTAGGATCTATTTTTAGAACGATTAGCTAAGGAAAAGTCCCCAATTCTAAATAACATGATTAAACGAATACTCTAGTTTCAAGTGCCTCATGTCTTTGTCGCATAGGGATTTTGTACGATCTATTTTCATCTTGAGTCATCTTAAGGTTCCTTGTGTCCTAGTCACACTTCCAAGACAACTTTACCATGTCATCTTTGTATGAAAATATGGATCAGCGTCGAATATTTTCCCAAGATATATCAACTAACAAAGTTTAAAGAGAAACCTCGACTCCTGATCCACTAGTTAGATTAGCGAAACATTGGGATGTTTTCAGCATGAGATACGATCGTATTATGTAATTTAATAGGCCAGTTAATGTTTCACCCCACATACATTGTTACCCCATGCGTCAATTGAACAACCGGAATTTGAAATCACTAATAGACCATGTTATAGCTCGTGCCCGCGCCACCGACCTGCGATCAAATTTAATTTTAAACATAATGAAGATCTGGTGGTAGATTTTGTAGAACCGCACCCATATCCTGAATTGAATAGATGATGCGACAAGGTAAGTTCATCTCTGTTTAAATCATGAAAACAACTTCGAACACTTCTATTTTACACACAATTTTCCATTTCCAGAGCATTCGAAGAAGCAAAGTGAGCATCTCAAGACTGCGTTGATTCTCAAACCATCAAAACTAGGTTAAGCTAGCAATAGAGGTATGTGTTAAATTTTATTAGTTCGGTGGTCGTAATTTGTTATATATCAACATTTTCACTTTCACACAGTGTCTAACTATGTCGAGTTGCAGGAAAAAATGCCTCCAAGAAATCCAACGACCAGACGCTCTCTGAGGGAACCTAAGCTAAAGGAGGCATAAATTGGTGAGGGTTCTTGTCCTGGTACTGAGAGGCAATTGGAATACACTCCCAGGGTGGAGTCAGTCATTAAAACCTTGAAGAAGAAAGAATTCATTCAATCCCTAGTATTTGGCGATACAGAAGCGACCACTGGATCCAAAATAATGCTCCCACAGTGGGGAAATCTATTCAACAGAATCAACCAGGAGGATTACCTATATTTAATCCCACACAAGGACCCTAATGTAAGGGTGCTAGATGACCAAGTTTTCCCAAACATTCGGTGGTTTTTATTTCACATGGTAGCCTGTCGAACTCCATTTTTCCCATGCATCGAGACCTTGAGTTGGTTAATTGATCACACAGACGCACAGAAATACCTGATCAACGATGAGAATGGAAGATGTGTCGGAGTGTTTCTCTTGACAGAAGTTGAGAAGTATTACAAGCTCAGGGACCCAAAGGAGCGACTGAACATAGACTTCATGGTGAATTTCTATGAAGTCAATGACACCAGTCGGTTGATGGCCTCATGGTGGAAGGAGGACAAGAAATTTACAAACTGGAGCAATGTTTGGTATGGGACAGTGAACCTAAGGGAGCCATACATCTACTTGATAGATATAATATTATGACTCTATGGAGAAAAGGACTACTTCAAGTTATCAGAAGCATGGATTCCCCTGGCATACATAGTGGCGATCTCTGGGAGTATCTTCAACTGGGGAGCGATAATATCCAATAAATTAAGCACCAATGTTTTGCAGGCTCAAATGTCGAAAGAAGGATAATCTCCCACTTTTCACATGGAATCATACCTACTCGATGTAATCTATGCGAGGAATGTATTCATCGGTATGAATTTAAGATAGCACATTGTAGAACTTCATGTTCATGTCTAATTCATCATATTATGGGAGAAAAGGTACAAAAAATATTACTCCCTTATTTGTGATGAATTCATCGCCCAAGTTTATTTCATTTTATTTTAAAAGGAATGCTCAAGGATTTATGTAGCAGCTAATAAAATGATATCGAAGGTAGGCCGCTGGTATCTAGACGAACACACAACTTATATCAGGGTGTTCAAGGCCACCAGAGCACCACATTTACTCCCTGCTCACATCCCAGAATGGCTCATTGTAGGATAAATTTGTTATCAAATGATCCTGTAGGGATATAATGCCACACTAGTTAAGGAAAAGAAACTAGCATTCATACCCTATGGCTTCCATGTGGGGTTTTATATAGTGAAGGACACTGCTCAATCCAAACAAGAAGGTTTGAATCATCTTGAATTTAGGTTCCCGACAGGATGGTTTCACAAGCACGACCCTAAAGGCCTAGTCCCCCAACATGCTTTACAAGTATCATCATGTTGGCCATATGCGCATGACAAGTTTGAAGATGAGGTTTTTAAAAAATGCGCTCAGGACTGGGAGGAGGTGTTACAGAGGAAATCCAACCCAAACATGACTAGGTTCAAATCTATGAACATGAATGAGTAGGTTGAGACAATAGAGCAGTCGGCTCAAGAGGCTCTCAGGGTTAGAGAAACAATCAAAACAACAGAGACCACAGAAGCACAAAAGAGAGGTTTGTTGTTACTATAAGGATCCTAGAGAATTATTGACAAGTTAGAGAATGATCCTCTACTCATAGAAATTATGAGGATCCCCTCGGATGACCCAATCACAATCGGAGGAGAGCCAAGTGGCTTAGAGTCAATACAATTGGAGGAAATAACCATTCTGGAAAACCGTAGAGTTCCATCACCACAGATTAGATCACTGACAACCATTCCAACCCAGCCTGAGGTTTCAAGAACACCAGGTGAAACAGGTGTACCAAACCCCCTTGTTTGATCTAATAACTAGCTATGACGATGAAGAGAGTTCATATGCCCCAAGTCTCGATGCTCTAGTTCAAAACCTTTCGTAGAGCGACCATGAGGTCGAAAGTGTCTTAGAAACTAAGTTTCTCGACCTGTCGGACACCCCAAAAGACATCTCTAGAGATGAAATAGGATAGGGTGTTCAAAAGGAGGAAGCCCAAAAGAAAGATATCGGCACCTCGAGAGTCGATTACCAAGTAAGTACTCAACCTATCATTGGTTCTTCAATTTTGGTCAATACCTCACCAGTCGATGAACAACAAATGGAGGTCGAGCCATCAAAGCATATGAAAGAATTCCAAGATCCAATCCTAAAACAAATACACACAGCAGGGAGCCTGGGAAACACTCTAACCTAGGGAGAATAGCAAATCCCTGAGCTTGTTGATGAGGTCACCGATATACAAGCGATCTCTTATGAAAGGAAGAGGAAAGTTATCATGAAGAGGACCACCAAGAAGAGAAGATTCACGTTGGATAGCTCAATTCTCATCACCACAAAGGAGAAGTTTCTTAGTACAGAACATGAAAAGACGTCTGAGCTCATCGGTTTAGGGATGGCTATCATGGATGCCACGTTGGATAAAGCAAGGAGAGATGAAAAAGAGCCGGTCACTGCACTAAAGGAGTTGGAGCATCTGCGTCATTTGGAAAAATACTATCAAGACTCAACGCAGGACACAGTGTTTCTGAGGAGTGATTTCCAGGATGTTTATGCAAAGTTCACAGATGAATGACATCTTTTCACTGCAGGTATAGCAAATTTCCAATAAGATACCCTTATGACATTGGAAACCTTGAAGGACGTGGAAATGTGGTATGAAAAAGCATACCAAGAGGTAGAAATAATTTATTACATCGGCGCAGTGCAAAAAGGTTGAGATGCCGAAGAGCACGGTATTCAAGTGCTAAGGGATAGGAACATCTCTTAGATAAGGAAAGCAGTTGAGTACTGGGTAAGGATGGATTAGGAACCTCAGCGGGAGATACAAAAGAAGTGGTCCAAGTGCGAAAAACGATGGGAAAAGATTAATTGGGAGATGAAAGGTATTGGCCTCCCAGAATTCGGCTCACCCAAAGACTTTGTTGACCTACATGACATAGTCAAGCGACATGTAGAACAATACTTAGCATGGAAATTAGAGATCGCATAGGTGTAAATCATGGCGCCAAGTCAAATACAACAATTTATGGAGCATTCGATCAAGGCTCATGCAGTTCTATAGTGGTTGAGTGTCAAAATAGTCAAATATAGAGAATGAGTAGTAGAAGTGAAAGAAATTCTTTCAGCCCCGATGGAACAGCATAGGTTCTTGTATGCCAACACACGCGAGGATCTCTTCGTCAAGTGGTTGGAATATGAGAAGATGCATCCACTCCAGTAGAACCATGAGATGATTCTTAGAGAACAAAGGGATCAAGCGCCACGTGGCGATATTGTTTTTTACTTAACTTAAACTTGTAGCAGCTATTTTAGTTAGTGATTCTTTATAAATAAAGGGATTGAACTTTTAGAAAGGGTCGATGGTTTTGGGAAAAGACCCTCTTTTTTGGAATTATAAAGAAATATTTCCAAACAACCTTAATTGAGAAGTCATGTTTAGGACCAGAGACAAAATTATGTTTTTCATCAAAGGCGTTATGTGATTGGATTGAGGAGGAATTACTCCCAAATTTATTTCAGTAATTGATGTTGTAACGAGTAATAGTTTTTGAATCTATTGACAAGTTATCTGTTTCAATATTTTTGCAGTTCTCGTTCTAATTGATGGAAAGAAAATCATTGTGTTAATGTGTGATTAATGTTAGAGATGAGGAAACTATTTTTCTTGCCATCATCTTATTACATGCATATTTTTCTAACGATAATTGTATCTCAGTCAAGGTTGAAATACTAGCAAGTTAATGTATTATTAATAGTCTTGTAACATGCGTGAATACCTTTGTCTACATGCTTGAGAATGAGGGTTATCCCAAGCTTGGCCTTCTTCAGTAGTTAAGAATCCCTTCTACCAGTTGGTTTATACCAACACATCTAATTTTATCAGATCCATCTAATAAAAGAAAAGACAAAAAGAGAACGTTTAAGATGAAGGAGGAACTTTCATAGGAATATATCCTATCAATCACCAAGTAAATCCCATCGATAAATTAGCCATATCAAAATATTTGGAGAACCATTCCACCATCAAACGCTGCAGAGTATAATTGGGCCTCTAAGGCGAGTTTGGTTCCTGTTGTTGAGTCAAAGGGATATCAGACCCCTCAACAGAATTGGAGCTAGAAGGAGGGCCTAAATGAATGAATGGCTAACAATATTTATCATATAATATCTCGCATCACCGATGGATTCAAAACAACCCACATGCATGGCTAGTTATTCTAAAGACATCCCACATACAGAGAGTACTCCTGAAACGAGTAACTCACCCCAGCACAGGGAAGAAAACCTATTCCCTGAAATACCTTACGCTCTTCCTCATGAGGAGTTGAACCAATTCATAATAATCACAAGATCTTACGCTCAGAAAATTAGATCGTTACCCTTAGCCTTGTTACTTCCTCATAGAAAACAAGTAAGCAGACCAGTGGTCGATACCCTCGAACAGTTTTTTGTTCACACAGTAGAAGACCTGATATATTTTTCCCTTGCTGATATCGAACAAACCCTTAACCTAATCCTTGAAACACCAGTTGGTCACTACTCTGAACCGGATGATTTCGAATCTGATGAAGAAGGGTTTAACTCAAATTACTTAGTTTCAGAATCAAACGACATGGAGGATAATAATGATATTAACAAAGAGAGGGGAAACCCACCTCCAAGTAATCAACCTCAGTTGGCCATAGATGCTCTAGAAATCCCAGGATGGGTACATAACCTCCCTCGACATCGAGAAAAACTACTTCCCAAGTTTGACCTTGAAACCTATGGATTTCCTAAAGACCATATCAAAAATTTCATACTAGCGATAAGATCGATGAACGTACAACATGAGGACGTAGTATGTAGAATTTTTTCCTATACTTTTGAGAATACAGCCTCGACTTGGTATTTTAACTTTTTCATAGGGTCCATAACTAGTTGGACGAAGTTTCAAAAGGATTTCTTAGACAAATTTGTAGAAGAAACTACTACAGGAGCTTTGATGGCTGAACTCTTCGCCGCCACCATGATTTCAAAAGAGAAGGTTAAAGACTTCAATCAATGATTTACCACTATCCTGAATAAGTTTCAACCCGAAGCTAAACCTACTCAGGAGTTTGAAATTGAGGTATATGCTAATGCTTTCCCTGCTTCTATTTCCATGTTTGTGAAAAGGGTTGTCAAATGTACCCTAGATAAAAATTCCGAGGAGGCCAAAACGATTGAATTCCAAATGAAGAGATGCAAAGAGGGCCAAGTCTCGCTAATTAATAAATAATTTCATCCTCCTCCTAAGAGAGGATTGTTGTTAACCCTCAGGAAAACAAAAAGAAAAAGGTCCTGAAAATGGAAGCGGAGACATAGAATACCTACAACGGATGATAAAGAAACTCTCGAGTGATATCGTAGACATGAAGAGAAGTTTCGGGGAAGGAAACCAAGTCAAAGGCCCTATAAAACGTTTTTCAAGAGAAACCCACCTTTAAAAGTGATTGAACATCCCCCATCCAACTTAAACATTGACTTGCGTAATGTAGCATCCGACTCTTTCTATATGTATCATCAAGAGAAACATTCTGAAAGACACTATCCCCAATGGGTGCATGTTATGAATTTAATGGCCAATTGTTGGGGTAAGAAAAAGGTATAAATATTCTCCTTGTTACTTTGGTTTATGATATATTCATTGTTGACTTTTCTATTATTTTGAAATAATTAGGGAAGAAAATGATTAAAAAGATTTTGAAAATGATATTAAATGATATTAGATATTTTCTAAACTTTGGTTTGAATTGCTTTGATTTTATGCAGAAATGGACAATTGTTGTTAATTGAGGATAATCAAGAAGATCATGAAGATGCATAGACCATAGAAGATCGAATAAATCAGGCACAAAACGGTTCAAAGGAAGATTGATTTTTGTCTTGCAATCTTCATAAATAGTAAAATCAATCTTGAGGATCTCTCCATCCTCATGATAGATTAATTTACTTGTCTTGTTGTAATATATAAAGAAGAGTGGACGATAGAGAGAGATACCAGAATTTGGATCTCTTAATTGTTGACACTCTGTACAACAATCCAATTGTAAATGACTTATCAATTATGGAATTAATGGAAGCTTCAAGCGTTTTGATCATTTTCGTGTATTGAGTTCTTCATAATAGTATCTTCTGAAGACCGTGGGCCCAGTCGACAGGACCTATTGTCTTATCAATAATTTATCAATTATGTTATACTTTTGTGACTCGAGATTTCCTTCAACAGTTCGAACAGGTTCATTTATGTGTTGTCTTTATGAATTGGGTGTGTTATTCCATTTGCAAAGAATAGATTATCGATTTTTGTTCCAATACCGATTGTTGTCAATTTATTGCTTGTGAATTCCTTTCATTTAATTTGCATTTGTTGTTCCTTTCAGTTAATTCTCATTTGTTGTTCCTTTCATTCAATTCGCATTTGTTGTTCCTTTCATTAAATTCCCATTTGTTGTTCCTTATTAAATCTCAGTAGATCATTGTTCCTTTCCAACAGGTTAATTAATCACTATTCTTTGAGAGATTGATTCATTAGTGTTTTCGTAGGTTAAATTGTTGTTTCTCAAATAGATAAATGAGTTCAGTACTTAATTGGTGTTTTTGTTTCATGGTGTGTTATTTCCCAGAAGATATTTTATTTTGGTTGAGTTATTAGTTTCAAAGTTTTTAGTTAATGTGTGAAGCACTTGATTATTACAGTAATTTAGATAGACCCGTATTTGTTGTAATTGAATTGTCTACACAATTTAAACCTCTACAACTTATCTGCATAGATTTTGTTGACAATATTGAGAGAAAAGTCGAATCCTCAGTTGATAAAATTAATGTCGAACTAAGGTTGTTTTTAGGACATATTTAGAGCCCAACATTTTGGCATCGTTGCCAGGGACATTTTCAAGGATAGTATAGGTTGTGTCTCTGAAAGGATGAGGTATTGAAAATAGAAGGTAAGAACCTACGCAGGCAACAAGTAAAATGCTTGTGCCAACGCCTACCTTCAGCTAATGCATAGAGGTTACATAGGTGCATAGAATTTGTGTCGATGTGTATGACTAAGAAGAAATAATCTGAAAAACAAAAACTACAAAATATCAGGGCTCGGTGGCCCCTGGAAGGAGCACTTTTATAGACAAAATTGTCCGAAAAGTTGAATCTCAAGCCTCACTTGGACCTCAGAAAGGTTCTACCTGAGTCCCTCAAGCATCAAATTCACCAATTGCAACTCACGTTGAGGTTCATCGCAGAACTGAAGGAACTGAACAGAGTTTCCAAAATACACACACTCCACTTTTCAGTCCTTTAGGCGAGGGGAATTCTTGTAATTTGAGAGAAGGAGAAGGGGAGACCAGTGGGATTGCTGAGGCAAACCAACAACCACCTGAACTTGGATCTCCTATGATTCTGACAGGAGAAGAAACACCTAAAATCCTAGACATAGGTAGCACGGGAAAACCTCCTAAGGGACCAAGTAATCATCCACCCCGAGTAGAAAACCTAGACCAAGAAATCCATGAGGTTTATTGGCACATTTTCAACCAAATGGCACAGCAAAATCAGTCGCAACCCCAGACTTCCACTTTGGAATATCCTATAGTTGATCTGGTTGCTATTGCCCCAATGAAATCCATTCCACTACAGAATCTTCTAACCTTCAATGGATTGATCTCGGAGGACCCTGATGCGTTCTTATTTGAATTTGATGTCCTGTGTAGAGGCTATGACTATACCTCCAAACTCCATAAACTAAAGTTATTTCCTTCCACCCTAAAAGGAGAATCTTTACAATGGTTTATGGGACTAGGGGGAGGAACTATAAATTCATGGGATGAAATGAAACAAGCCTTCATTATGAAATATCAAGACTATTGTAGAATAAGGGATTTAAAGTATGAAATTTTTAAAATGGTTACAAAAGAAAATGAAACACTAGAAGAATATGTTGAAATATTTCAATATAACCTGCAGGTATCACCTTACGGTACACTACCAGGTGAGGTACTTAAAGCCACTCTAATAAAAGGTATGAAGGATGAATGGGTAGAAATGTTAAATTTGATGGGAAAAGCAAATATTTATCAAGAAACGTAAGATAAAATTGTCCAATTGTGTATCAAGTGTGTTACACATCGAAATTACTCACTTTGATAGTGTCGCAAGTGTCGTCATTATAAGTATCGCAAGTGTCGCATTTTGCTCACAAGTGTCACAAGTGTCAAAGAAAGCATACTGCCATGATGCCTATGTCGTGCCTATAATGACATGAGAAGGACACTTGAAACACCTCAAACATCTGATTTGGAAGAAGAGAAATGAGTCAACAGGCTTATGAACCTCTTGTCATCTGAAAGCACCCAAAAAACTAAGCTTTTGGAGGGGAGCGCTCCCCTATACCTCTCTCAGGAGTGCTGGCACCCCCCCAGAAGCTATCAGGGAGCGTTATAACACTCATTTTCCCTTTTGCAGGAGTGCTCCTACCCTCAGGAGTGTTGGCACTCCCCTATACACTACTAGGGAGCGTTATAACGCTCTGAGTGCCCTTTTGAGGGAGCGCTACCTATTATGGGCAACAGTTGATTTGTTGAGAAGAATGGGGAAAGGATATTTTCATTCTTAGAAGGAATTTGGATTCGAATCCTCAATCAAGCCATGATATTAGGGCAGATCCCTAACTAAAGGAGGAAAATCCTCAACTCACCCCAAAGATATCTCAAGTTGTTGAGCCTCTCCAAGGCTATATAAGCAAGCTTTCTCATGGTGAAAGGGAAGCTTGATGGAGAATCATATCAAACTTATGATCTCATAAGTGATACACATTGAAGTGGAGGCTAATCAGTGAAGCAATCATCATTCAGACCGTGGAGCTTTTGAGCAAGGGTTAGACAAGGAGGACTTGGCAGAATTGTCGCATTCCATCTACGGCTGTAAGTAATGTTTTATCCTCATTAATATAATTTGCTTGGCCTGTTTCTTTCTAATTCATGTTCAATCTCTCATGAATTTGTCTCTTTAGTATATATATCTATTTTGGACTAATCTTGATAGAGTAGGAAGTGGTTGTACTTTGTTTGTCTACAGGATCCATCGAGGAGCGAAAGATTGGAGCTCAACTCGGAGCGTGCAGGGACAAACACCGATAAAAGGTACGTATTTCCTCCTTCCTCTTCATGCATTAGTTTGTGTAGACATAAAAGGAAGTCAGTGACCATGATAAACACTTTCTGTCTTAGAGTTAAAAGTCTAGCTCTTTGAGGAGATCTACCTGTCCGCAGGGAGATTTTCCTTCAACAGAAATTGACGACTCCACTGGGGAAGAATCGAAATTTTCTTAGTTTTGTTTTTTCCTCATAGACCTTGCCTTACACTCTGATTGTTTTTAGACCTTGTTCACCCCATTTTTTTAATTTAATATGCTGATTGGCTCTTTACCCCATCACATTCAGCTTGACTGTCAAAATTTGACTGAAATTTTGGGTTTTTGGACATTTTTATGAGGTTTTTAAGCCTGGCGCCCCTATGCCCATGTTAGCAGAGCACCAGAACTCCCTGAAGGTGCTGGACAGAGCTTTATAATGCCCCGATGTCCCTTACACCAGAGTGCCAGCCCCTTTTTGCACAAAATCTCTTCAAAAATTGCATTTTTTGGAGGTCCAAACCCTGTTTTTTTACTTGCTAAGTTGCTTTGTGATTCAATGATTCTTCCTTTGACCTTTGACATGCTTCCTCCTAAGAAGTAAACACCTTGTTGTTCAGATTTTATGCCCTTCTTCATTATTTTTGAGTTTTTGTTGTTGAGAGCTTGAAATCAATCAACTTTTTTTTTCTCTCCTATCCGACCGAGCGGGAACTCCAGTGAAGGACATCTGAAGTCTGTGACTCTTCTCACTTGGTTTTTTGAGGTCATTGTTCTTAAACATCTCTCTTTTGTGTGAATTTTTTAATTTCACATTGTTATTTTTGTTTTCTGTTTGCTTCTTGTTTCAATCACAGCAAGAGGGTGTGTGTTGTGTGTGCGAAATCTGATCATACTTGTCTGAATCCCCTTTATCTGAAAGGATAGTTGGTAGGAGAAGTTTTTTTGCAATGAATTAGTCATCATTTGCATACAAACGATAAAGATACATTTTAGTGCTTGATTTGCATATTAGAAGGCGTTTTTGAAAATATTTTAGCATTGCATTAGATTCGATTGAGAACCGATTGATTGAAGACATTTCATATTAGTGTTTGAAAGTGAAAATGACTCCTTCTCTTTCCCTTAAATAGGCATTCATTGAAAAGAAACGATTTCTTATCATATTATATGCATCTTTTTGGGCATTGAGTCATCATTCCATCAATTTCACTTTCGTGCACCCTTTGAGTAAAGAACAGATGTAAAATGAACGCTAATTAAAAATTATCTACAACATTTTTGTTTTTAGGATCTTCCACCAACAGTAGACTAGGGTTAGCACTTTGGATTAGGCTGTGAGTACAACTCTCCAAAGTTTTCAAAAAAAACATTAGCATCCTGAGCTAGGGAGAGTCAAATCCAATTGTCGTATTGGTTTTCTGGGATCCCTCTCTCACACAGGGGTTACGCACGAGGTCGCATTTGGGCGAATTATGGAGATTATCCCTCCGTGGTTCAACTATTTGTAGTGGTCGGATCGTATATTGGGGGTCGCTTGGAGGCATACCCATGATTATGTGTGGGAGCCTCTCGATTTGATTTTGGACTTGTTATCCTGCCCATACGTTTCGGATCGGACTATCGACTGTACCCACCCAGGCACTCACTGCGAATTGGTGTCTTTAGTTGCCATAATCTTTAGGTACTTACACAAGGTGATGGTGAAGGGAAGTCTCACTATACCTGGAACAGACATTGGTCAAACTCACTCGGGCTCCTTGGAGGGTAAATCCACAATTACTGCGTGGAAGCTTGCACCAAGGTGAAAGTCCATTAAGCAGGTCGCCATTGTAACTATTCCACCATATCCCAGCCCCTTCTCGACTTGATCACGCGACGTTGGACTTCATCACCAAATAGTATGGTCATTGAGAGAAGTTTTGTCTGCTTGGTTGATTCCTAGATTTTATTAGCGCATGTTGTTTCTTTTTGTTATTTGGCCCTATATTTTCAGTGTGCTCTATTATTCTCCACAATTGAGCCTGTAGATGATAAAGGTCTTCGTCGATCACATAGGATGCAAGGGATTCCTCCGGAAGGCTATCAACCCTTACCTCCTAACCCTCCAGAAGACAACTACCGTAGAGAGGTAGAAAATCCATCTGACACCGGAAGTGTTATTGCTCCTCTGTTAGATAACCTAGAAGGCACTTTGGACACAGTTGAAAATCCCACTACATCTGTGTCGGTAACTCCTCTCGAACCACTTTTGGTTTGTTTAGACTCCCTTGGGAACGTCATAGACGAAGAGATCCCATGATTACCGGAGAGGATCTTTACCGAAACATATATGGGATCCACGGAACCCATCTTTGGTGATAAGTATAGGACTCCTGTTCGTCCTAGCACCGCAGTAGAAACCAATCCCACACTTGCTCGTTCTATATGGAGGACTTCATCGGGACGCGATCTCTATGAACATTTCGAATCTATTCGACAACCCTTTCATCCTCATGACCCTCCTAGTGAAACAGGACCATCCGGTCAAACCATGAATCACCCAGTCGATCAGGTTATTCACCCTACTGCTACACCAGCACAAGTCCATCCTAATGCTGGAGTCATCACCTCTACTCATCCCCAAAGCACTTCAATCTCTACCCCTATTTCTACAATATTTTACTCTATAGCTCCACATGTTCCACATGATCCTGTTGGGACATCTTCTCACCCGAGAACATAGACCCATGTTAGCCAAACACAATCAGCTGGAGGGAAACCACCATCCAACATACCTTTCCCTCCTGGAGGACTACCTTTCCATGGCAAGCCTACCCCTCCTGGGGGACAGCCCCCTGTTCATGCTCCTCCTGGAGGGCAACCTCCGTTTGCTAGTCAAACCCCGATCATAAATCCACCGCTAGCAGGGGGGAAACCCTTGTTTGTTGGACACCCTTCACAATCCTAGGGAGTATCTTCAAGAGGCACTTTTACCCAACCCCACGTTGGGGGGCACTTGTATAATAACCCACTAGGAGGAGTATCCAATCTTGTCCCTTCTGGAACATCTTACAGGCAATCTTGTCTGGGCGGCATCCAAAATACCACTTGGAGTTCTCCGGGACCACAGTCTTATCCTCCTCATGGGCCTCATGTGTATCTTCCTCCGGGATCTACTCCTTACCATTCTCAAGGGCAAAGTGTTTATCCTCCTCATGGGAAAATAAATCACCTAGCCTATAATGTTCAGAACCCACCAGGTTATGCCAATGTTTCTCATGCACCATCGAATCCTTCTTATCCTGGCCAGCAACAACCATATGTAGGAGGACCTACTGGTTACAACTATCCACCTAACCCAGTCTATGGTCCTACTGGTGTTCCTATGTCGCACCAGTATCATTCACAAATTAACCGACAGCTACGTTTCCTTGCAACTCTGGATCTCCCAGACTTGTCTCGGTTAACTAATGATCCTATTTCTCATTCACCGGTTTGGCCAGTCATTCCAGCTAAACTTCCTTCTGATATTCCAAAATTTGACGAAAACCCTAGCAAAGATCTGAACAACCATGTGATGAATTTCCATTTGTGGTGTTCATCAAACTCCCTCATGGATGATTCCATACGTTTGTGTCTTTTCTAGCGAACACTTACCGGTTCAGCAGCAAAGTGGTACATTGAACTACCACGTGCTTCTTTTCATGATTTAAATTCCCTTGCCATGTATTTCCTCACGCACTTTCAACTACCTATTCACTACGAGATGAGTATTGAACTCTTTACCTCCCTTGTCAAACTAACTCTATGCATATCTATGACCATATTCATGACTCGAGGCGACGACGAAGGATGATCAAGGTAGTCATTCCCGACATACTATTGGCAGAATGGTTTACTAAATCGTTGTTACCCCCGATCGCCCGCGATGTCGCTATGGGTGGTGCGGTCACAGAGGAACAATCCATTGCTCGGGCTCAGTATTTAGATTTGGTTTATTCCCAATCTGGTACTTTGTATGATTTTCTTCTAAATGCTTCTCGAGCTAATACCGATTCTTCTAAGCCATCATCCTCATCTCATGTGGATGGTGTTATCGGTTCCGTCAAAACTCAATATTTTTCCAAATTAACTACACCCTCCTCTACCTCCCCCCACACTCAGATCTCTAAGGTGAATGCAGTCCAATCTTCCCCTTCACAACAATCCGGAGGTAAGAAGAAGACAAAGAATAAATCAAAAAATAATAATGAACAACCCAAAAATCAAACACCTACTACCGAAAAGAAACCACAACGGAAACTAAAATTCCTGTGTATCATTTGTGGTGACGATCACTACACTCGAGATTGTCCACTTCACAATGAAGTGGCCAAAACTTTCCAAGGGACGTCACAACCCGATGTGCTTACTCAACCTTTTCCACAGCAGCAATCCATGGTTGCTCAAACCCCCTCTCCTGGGGGCAGTTCTCGTGATCGTAATGATGAGGCCTCGTCGAGTGCACATATTTATATGTTTAATGGGATCAATTTGACCACTCGCTCTAATACATACGACACACCGGGTAACCTTGACAAAGGAAAAGACACTAGTGATACCAATACTTTACCGGATCCATCATCATCCTCCGTTAGTCTTCCATCGATTAATCCTCCATCCAGACCACTCCAGATTGAGAAACCCATGTTCGACTCTATTTTACGCCCTCCTAAGAGCACTATACATAAAGCTAGCTTTAATCCTAGTTCACGTGCCGCCCAAAACTACAACATTGTTGAAGGTTTGGCTCAAGCTCTGTGTGCTATGTTTGCGTTAGAAGTTCTACAGTACTGCCCCAGTCAACGTAGAATGCTCTTAGCCGCTCTTGGAACTGTTGATCCTGAGTCGTCCAATCAGATCATGTTTAACCTGGATAATTATGCGTCTCGACTCTCCCACCAACTTGCTTTCCAAGTTGATGTTGTTGTTCACAATCAACAAATCCACCGAACTATTCTGGATGAGAGAGCCTCAACTTGTGTCATATCTTTGGTGTGTTGGAAAGGTTTAAAATCACCAGCACTCAACAAATCCCCAATGATGTTACGCGCCTTCGACGGGCAAGGTTTTCATCCCCATGGGCTTTTACAGTCCCTGCCCATCCAATTGAGTGGCAAAACTATTACTGTTGATGTCGAGGTGGTCGATGCTCCCCTCGATTACAACTTGTTACTTGGAAGAAGTTGGTTTTATGCTATGACTGTCGTTGCCTCGTCAATCTTTCGATGTGTACAATTTCCTTATCAGAGCAAAATTGTCACTATTGATTAGTTGGATTTCTGCACGACTGATGCTCGCGTTCCCACTACCAACAATATTCCTTTCTTGGGAGACCACAAGATCATGTATGAAAGCATTGGTGTTGGCTTACTGAAAGATTCTAGCCTCATGGGTACCTTCCCTACACCACTTCCACCGACTACACATCATATTGCCACCGTCGATATGATTTCAATCGCGGCTTATCAATCTTTGGAATCATTTGACCCTTGGATTGTACCTTGTTCGTTGGAATTTGATGCACTAGGCAACACCATGCCACTTAGTCCAGCCGAAACGTCATACATTTCTACCCAATCCGCTTCTCCCTTGTCGGATGACCAACATCTATTGGCACCTGACATTTTCTCGATACAATTGAGTTCCTTGTCATCGACGATCGACTGCATTTCCCCAATTTTTCCTTTTGATAAATCTATTCCAGAAATTTTTCGCATTGACAAGTTACCACAGGATACTAACCGTCACCAATCCTCTTTTCTTCCCCCTCGTGAATAAATTCGGGAAGATATACACTCTATCTCCCCTCCTAGTGTTGATTTTTCATCATCTCCCATGATTTCAATTTCCAACGATTTGGATCCGGTAGTGGACATGGTGATTTCTTCGGTAGGATTATTGAAGCCTGATCTCCTTACTCCTATCGCAACCCTCGACATGCGTTCCTTCTCGATTGATTATCTTCCATCCAGCGAAGATCTTCTGGAGGCCATGACCATGTTTTATCCATTGACATGGTACCCTTCCAGAGCATTATCCTCTTGGAAGCCATGATATAGACGAAACCATGAGCATAGTTTCTCTTCTCTGTGGCAAGCTCGTTAAAAAATGAAACAGAGGTCCTGAGCATAGTTCTTTTCTTGTGTCAAGCTCATTAAAAAATGAAATAGTTACCTCTCTTGAACCTTCTTTTCATCCACTCTTCTCCTTTTTCTCATATACTAGAGAAATTGGTGACCACCTCAAAGTTGGTGAATGAATTGAAGCTTGGAGGGCATGTCTCTAGCCTTTGATGATCATTCTGGAGTTAAGCCAGTAGCTGTCAAGATGGGGGCATACCGAGCTTAGTCTTTGTTCTTTCTCGTGCTCGTAAATGCATGAGAATGCATCCAGGTAGACTTTTATCTCTTTTTCAGACCTGTATGGATACACAAAAAAGGAACCCCCTGGAGTCTCCTTTAAGCTCTTTTCAGACTCTCTAAACATGAAAAGATTGTCGAGTGATCTTGCTTCCTTTTCCACTCATTAAATGGTTTGAAAGGGCATCTTTCGAGTGATAATTTATCTCTTTTTCGGCCTTGCGAGACTAATATTACGAAAAAGGACAACATTGTAGTCATCTTTAAGTTCTTTTCATACTCTCTAAACATGAAAAGATTACCGAGCGACCTTGTTCTCTTCATGCTCGTTAAAGTATTTGAAGAAAATGTCTGTTGAGCGATAGTTTATCTCTATTTCGGTCTCGTCAAACTACTTTACGAAAAAGGAACTGAGAGAGTTCTCTTTTAAGTGTTTTTCCAAACTCTATAATCATGAAAAACCTTCGATTTTTCTATCTTTGGACTCGCTAAACAAAACATCGTCAGGCCCATATGGGATCGAACCCTTACTTCTTCTAGTTCATTAAACAAAGGAAGAGGAACTTACCGAAGGTGAGTTTTATCAAGCATGTGTTATCCTCCTTGAGCTCGTTAAATTAAAAAGAGGTACTCGTCTATCTGGATGGGGGGAAAATTGAACGAAGCAAGCCAAGCAGTTTTTGAGAATATTACCAGTAACTCTTAGAGTCACCCTTGAACATGGCACTTTGTCTCTATGCACATCTTACTCCGCTAAACCTCTACACTGAACCAATCCTGTGATTTTTTCTTACTCCTTTGGGTCACCCGACGAAAGTCACAGTATCCATTGCATTATCGTGTTTTGGTCCATGTCACATTTCTGCTGTTGTGCCTCAGTGTTCAAGGGAAGTATCTGCCTTGAGAGTCAGTCATCACAAATATCTTGTCTCAATACCTGTGTCAGTCCATGTTCATTTGATCTACCAATTACATCTCTGTGTCTGTTTCGTGTCATTGATGGGGGATACATTAAGGCCCTTCTTCGACGAGTCTTTTCCTGTTGACTTCAACACATTATCCAGGGACTAGACTTAAAAACCAATTAGTACTTTGGGACCTACATGCCTCAAATGGTAGGCCTCCTCACATCCAACAATGGATTTACATCATTGACCTCTGATCGGATGATTCCACGAGTGTTCGACTTCATCTCATCCATTCACATTTGTTGGAATGTACTAGAGTACCTTGGGAATCATTGACATTAATGGTGATTTCCCTCGTGCTTGTTAACGGTTTACATCATTGACTGGTAATCAAGTGGTTTTTTCCATGTTCGACATCAGGGCATTTATTCACATGGTTATATTCATACTACATCGGGATCGGTAAGAAGACCCTGGGTTGAGTGATCTTTCTGATATGTACTTTGCCCAGGTTACGAAGGAGTTTCTCTTGAACAATGGCACATATACTGTCACATAGATCCACTTTGTATTGGTCATGGCTATGTCTTGTCATCTTGTAGATCCACTGTGTATTCTTCATGGCTATGATCAGTTCAGGTCATGGGAGTATAGATCCACACTGTATCCTTGGTGGCTATACCTTTTATCAATACAATTATGGATCCACAGTGTATTTTATGGCGGACATATCGTGCAAGTCTTGATCACCCAAGCATAGGTATGCCTGCCTTGGGTTTGAAACATGTCATAATATTTGTTGGATGTTTGTGTGCAGTTTCTATCAGGTTCTCTGCATCTATACCCTTGCTTGAAAGTCTACAAAGCATTTCAGTTATCATTTCTCATCTTCTAACTTCATACTTTGGGGGGCAATCTGTTACACATCGAAATTACTCACTTCGATAGTGTCGCAAGTGTCATCATTATAAGTATCGCAAGTGTAGCATTTTTCTCACAAGTGTCGCAAGTGTCAAAGAAATCATACTGCCATGATGCCTATGGCGTTCCTATAACGACATGAGAAGGACACTTGAAACACCTCAAACATCTGATTTGGAAGAAGAGAAATGAGTCAACAGGCTTATGAACCTCTTGCCATCTGAAAGCACCCAAAAAACTGAGTTTTTGGAGGGGAGTGCTCCTCTATACCTCTCTCAGTAGTGCTGGCGCCCCCCCCATAAGCTATCAGGGAGTGTTATAACACTCCTTTGCCCTTTTGTAGGAGCACTCCTACCCTCAAGAGTGTTGGCGCTCCCCTATACACTACTAGGGAGCGTTATAACGCTCTGAGTGCCCTTTTGAGGGAGCGCTACCTATTCTGGGCAACAGTTGATTTGTTGAGAAGAATGGGGAAAGGATCTTTTCATTCTTAGAAGGCAGTTGGATTCAAATCCTCAATCAAGCCATGATCTTAGGGAAGACCCCTAACTGAAGGATGAAAATCCTCGACTCAGCCCAAAGATATCTCAAGTTGTTGAGCCTCTCCAAGGCTATATAAGCAATCTTTCTCATGGTGAAAGGGAAGCTTGATGGAGAATCATATCAAACTTATGATCTCATAAGTGATACATAGTGAAGTGGAGGCTAATCAATGAAGCTATCATCATTCAGACCGTGGAGATTTTGAGCAAGGGTTAGACAAGGAGGACTTGGCAGAAATGTCGCATTCCATCTACGGCTGTAAGTAATGTATTGTCCCCATTAATATAATTTGCTTGGCCTGTTTCTATCTAATTTGTGTTCAATCTCACATGAATTTCTCTCTTTAGTAGATAGATCTATTTCGGACTAATCTTGATAGAGTAGGAAGTGGTCATACTTTGTTTGTCTACAGGATCCATCGAGGAGCGAAAGATTGGAGCTTAACTCGGAGCATGCAGGGACAAACACTGGTAAAAGATATGTCTTTCCTCCTTCCTCTTCATGCATTATTTTGTGTAGACCTAAAAGGAAGTCAGTGACCATGATAAGCACTTTTTGTCTTAGAGTTAAGAATCTAGATCTTTGAGGAGATCTATGTAAGGTAACTAGAGAGGTAGTGGGGGGGGGCAGAGGGCCCATAGTGATAATAGTGGAGGTCATTCAATGTAAGGTGGACTAGGTCCACTATATTATTAAATAAGGTCCACTATGGTAGTTAGATATAATAAATGTAAGAGGACTTCTT
>JASDQU010103885.1:424188-447693 GCA_032191745.1 Picea mariana | reverse complement strand
TATATCTAACTACCATAGTGGGCCTTATTTAATAATATAGTGGACCTAGTTCACCTTACATTGAATTACCTCCATTATTATCACTATGGGACCTCTGGCCCCCCCCACTACCTCTCTAGCTACCTTACATGACGATGGTAATAATTATTTGGTATAATGTAATTTGAACAAACAAATTATTGCATTGTGATTACTAATATCATCTATGTAATAATGTTCAATATTTTTGAAATTATGATTCTTCTGATGATGAGTGACCTACCTACCATGTTCCATTGCACCCCACAACAATGTCAACCAGAGAGAAGGCTGCAATGAGAGAAAAAACCAGAGAGGAAGCTTACCAAGAATGGTTGAATTAACAACCTATTCATTTCCCACTACATCAAGATTCACCAATTAGGAATGACTATAACAATACTAGTAGTTCTTCAGAAGTTGGTAATGGAGAGAATAAAAAATAGGTTGGTATGGATGATTAATTATGTGATACGAATTCCATGGAGACAATATTGTTAAATCCATTTTAGAAGGATGATCTAGGGGATGATTCTTATATCAATGATACCATTTTCGAAGTACTAAAATTTTCTTCCACCACCCCTCTATTTGGACCTAGTGCCCGGTCAAAGTCTGCCCAGCTTGGGAAACAAATGTTACTATACAATGTGAAATCAAAGTTTGGCATGTCAAATGCATGTTTCTCGACAATATTGAGGTAATTGACCAGCAAGTGCCTTAAATTAATTTTGAGAAATCTTGTCACACAATCAACATTAGAAATGGTTGCTTTTATAAACGTTAAATGACCTTGTACATTTCTATTGCCCACTAACTGTGGGATATTCAAGGATAAGGTTCTTCCTAGTGATAATGTTTTTCCCAGTAGCTACAAAGAGGCAAAGCAGTTGTTGGAAATGTTGGGTGTTGAGTATATATCATATCATGCATGTCCGAATGATTGTATTCTATATAGAGTAGAATATGTAGACAAAGAGATATATTTGAAATGTGGGCATGACAGGTACCATAAATCAAATAAAAATGGTAAATTGCATGGTCCTCCTCATAATCTATTGAGGCACATACCTATAATCGCAAGGATTCTAAGGTTCTTTCATTGCATAGAATTATATATGTTGCAAGGATGGAATGACTCGCATAAAAGTGAATTGAGATTTATGTGAATCCCAATAGATTCAATAGTTGTGAAGCATATAGAGAATACATGGACAAAAAAATTCAAGGATAAAGTACAAAGAGAAACATCCAATTTCAATGGTAAGCCAAAAAGAACCCAAAGGCCTACAATAATGACACCAACATAATGAATTAGAGCATATGAGATAGAGAAGGAGAAGGATATTATATAAATGTCTAATTCAAATGGGGAGCCTATGTTCAATGAATTCATTGGGATGAAAAGAAAATATATCTTTTATGAGATCCCATATTGGGAGCATCTTAATATTTCCCACTTATTAGATCCTATGCATATATTTTAAAATGTTTCATATTATTTATGGAGGAACATTGTAATAAACCTCAAAATCCTCATAATTTTTTTTTTCTTCTAAGGGGCAATAAGTTCTAAACTTGTAAGAGATAGATTTATAAAATGAGGAATATCCTTAGGGTACTTGTGATTCTCATGTTTTCAATTTTTTTTTCCTAGCAATTACAAAATCATAGTCGAGTGTTTACTGTTCAACCCTTCTTTAAGTCATACTAGGATTTTCTAAGTGGCTAAGTATTTAAATTTTGTAATGATAAGGGAATGGCTATAGGCCTAGGAATTAGGGTTCTATCCCTTCCTTAATCCATAATTTCATATGCACGTGCAAGCTTAACTCCAATACCCTGACACAATTTTTTTATCCATAGCAAAGGAATGAAACTAATGTTTTATTGTTGGATTTAATGTTTGTGGGCTGCTTAAATAGATGACATGGGATTTGATAACTTTCTAATTATTCCTTCGCTTGGTTAAGTGTCTTCCCTTCGCCACGTAGTCTACTAACTTCCTAGTCTGGAGACAAGCCCCAATCTGGCAGTTAAATGAACCTTACCAAACTTAACTAGTCTAAGCCCCCAACGCTAGCTGGACTAGTAGTGACTAGAGGTTAATAAAGCTGAAACATAGGTTCTTGAATAGACCCAGGCCGACCCTCGTAAATGTGACTGGAGGCATTGACAATCGTGAATAAATTCTCTGACTAACCATTAAAGGAGGTGGGTGAGGGACGAGGGACAACTCTGTACCCTTATTCAATCCAAGCATGCCAGCTCGCTCAAAGAAAATAGCACACTTCCTGTCGTACCCACTACATTCAATATGCATATTTTTTTGGGTTTAGGGTAGTATTCATTACTCATTTGCACATTGTGTAGCCTGGTTTGCAAAGGGTTTGGCGTTTCAACAATGTTTTATGGGTTTACTTCTCAAGGGTTTTGGGGTAACGAGCACCTTCCGACTGTAATGCTATCGGTAAGTGACAGTCTTATTTTTCATATTCGTTCAACAGACATTTAACATGATCATCCCTTCTATTACAATTTACTATTCTCATGATTTTCTTACAAGAGTTTTTTCATGAGTGGTAACCTGCTCGTAGGATCTTATTGTTTCCTCCTACCCTCTTTGTTGTTTTCCCCTTTGATATGTAGTTGGTTTTTTCTATCTTGGTCACATACACAAACAAGGATTTTTCTTCTCCCTTTTTTCCTACTCCCAGACTTATTGATGATTTCTTAAGATTGAAATCTCTTCGATTGTGAGTCTCCCCGAACAGATAGTAGTCAGACTAACCATTTTGTAAGACTCAGATCATAACTGGGGCTAAAGAAATTCATGTTATTTTCTTCATGGCCACTTATTTATAATCTGGATGTGCGTGAAGGCATGTATACTGGAGTTTTGTCATTGTGTTTTTTTCTACATGTTCCTTAAATTTCTTCGTAGTGTAATGGATAGAATAATGGTTCTATACATTTTCCCCTTTGACTTAAAACTCATGTGTATACTTATTATGTGGCTTGTATATATATAGATAGTACTCATTATTTGTTTATATACTATTACTTTGATTATTCTTGGATTATTGTTATTAATGATGGGTCCTTTGTTTTGGGAGGGTACCCATCAGAGAGGTTTGGGTTCCTCCTCCCCTTCTGGTCTGGACGAATACACGATGGTCGCAGCAGGGAAGAGGTTGGATTTCCCCATCCGGAGTTAAGTATTTACTTCGGTTTTACTTTCCCATTTTATTAAATCCTTTCCTTTCTATTCGACGGATTGTAATGACCGTGTCATAATGTGTACAGGGTTTTGGCTATGCAAATACATGGCGCACCACCATTGTCATTCACATGAAAGGTAATCGGGTTTTGTTATGCCATACTCCAAAAACTTAGGCAACTCAAGCCATAAAGGGTTAACTCTCTATGCTAGAGGTTATTCAAGCTGTGTTATTTCTGTTGTTAAATTTCACGGCCCAAACGAGGGTCGATTTCGAAACTAAAGGATTTGGCTGAAAGGCTCAATCGGATTTTTTTTATTATGTTCTAACTTGACACTTGAAGAAGTAAATACGATTTACATTATCTTTCCATCTGAGTAATATAATGTTAGTTCTTTCACTCCTGTAGATTCACTTTAAATATTTAACTTCATAGATCCTTGGCAAGATAGGATATGTTGGGTGTATAGCCATTTTATCTTACAGTTATAATATTTCAGACTGAACTCGTAATTAATTGGACAGACTGCTTATTTCAATTCGAGATGAATTCAAGTTTTGTTCTTGCTCTATCTTACTTCTGCGCATATGGAATGTTTGAAACTATATGATTTCCTGTCACGAAGACTGGTCCATGTCTTAGGTAAATAGACAGAGCTTGGTTTAAAATTTTATTAACTATGTCATTTATGCCTAGGTTAAATTCTTTATAAAAACAATCATATGCAAAAAGCCATTATCTAAAGATGCAATATCTTCCTTATGCAATCTAAGGTAGTATTTTTGTCAAACGAGAAATCAATGTATACTCAACTACTTCTGTGAATTTCACATTATCTTTCATAACTCCCTGATTTTTATTTTTTCTCTTACTTTCGTTCTGGGAGACAGTATGTGTAAAAGGGTTAAAATTTTAGTTTCACCTAACAGAATTCTGAAAGGCTTAATCTATGAGTTTGTACACATATAATCTATCAAAAGGTTTGGTACTATGATGAGATCTAGGAGGGGTCTCCAGACTCTCCATTTGGGGTATTTCCTTTACTCAAAATTATTTGAGTTCCTGTTGACAATGGCTACTGGTATAATAGGACAACATTGCTTTGTGTAAAGGATTTTCATTTTATCATATAATGTCATAAATATATACCGATGTTCCGTAGGATCTATATTTTACTTTCTGGAAATTTTAATTACATAATTACATATAGTCTTGTTTATATATATATATATATATATATATATATATATACTTGCTCAATTCTAGTTATACATAGACAATTTGAAGTTATTCTACTCCTTTCCACATTCAGTTATATATATATTTATAGGTGCTTCTGTATAGCATTCTAATTATAGGAGGGGCAATTCTAGAATTTGGTCGTCTATCACAAATTCACACCAACAGACAGATTACATCCATGAAAAATAATTCACCTTCTGCAACAGATACATTTTAGCTGTCATATGTAATCATTCAAATGGCTATATTACAACAATACATATGACCCTTTACACAGATGCATTACAACAAATAGACATAATCATTCGAATAGATGCATTACAACAATTAGATATCATCATTCAACAGATACATTACGACAATTAGATATAGTCATTCAAACAGAGAATGGGAAAATTACATATCTGGAACAATTCGTGGGATGACAAAGGGAACAACCACGTTCCTCCCAACCGTAGAATAGGGCAACCAAACTACTTGCCTAATTCACCCCCTATCTTGACCATGAACCCATGAGGGAGAACCTGTAATCTCCTCCTTTGAAATGTCTTTTAGTTTCAACAGACTCCTACCTCACACTCAATCAGTAGTGTTCATAACAGCAAGGAAACCAGACGTCTTTCTTCCCCCGCATACTAGGTAGTGTCTTACCTCCTCACATATGCTATTTATCAAAAACCCATTTTTTTTTTCCTAGGTCTTTTCCCTCCCTTGGGAGTTTTCATAGTTTTTCTAAATCCTTGATTTTCAGGGGATTCTAATGGCCAAATCCCTTATTTTCCACTTGTAACAATCAGCTCAGAGGTAGTTCCAACATGTTTCCCACTCATGGAGTCATGGTCAACAAAATTTAACATGGTTGTTCCATTTGTCCTCCTGCAATAATTAAAACAATATTTTGTTTACATACAAGTGTCATAGTCAAATAGACTATTGGGTCAAATTAGGTCTCTTCCCAACAATCATAATAATTAATTACAATTTATTAAATTCAAAATTCAAAAATGCCATAAATGGAAAAAAAATTTCAAATTCGAATTTACTAAAAACGGAATAATTTTCCAACAAATTTTGAATTCAAAAATACTTTATTTTTTGGGATGTCACATCCTTTCCCCCTTCAATAAAACACTGTCCCCAATATTCTTTCCTTTCTTGGAACAATATTGGATGAGATTTTTGAAAATCTACCTCCAACTTTCGAGTGGCCTCCTCAGGACTAAAGTGCTTCCATTGCACTTTTACCTGAGCGACGGCTCTGTTCCTAAGTGTTATTTCTCTCCAGTCGAGAATGTGCAAGGGTTCCGCCTGGAACTCTTCTTCTAGTTCCACCTACACCAAGTTCCAATCAATCATATGAGTAGGGTCATGGACATACTTTTTCAAAAAGGAAACATGAAATACATTATGAATTCTTAAATTAGCTGGAAGTGCAAGTTGGTAAGCTACAGGTCCAATTCAAGCTAATATCTCGAAGGGCCCACAAAACCTGAGTGCCAACTTGGCACAGTTCTTGAGTTTTAGTGAACTCTTTCGAGCTTTTACCTTTAAATAAACATGATCTCCCACTTGAAATTCCAAGTGTCTTCTTTTCTTGTCCGCATAACTCTTCTATCTATCTTATGCCTCTTTTAAGTTCTGTTGCACCCTTCTTACCATACTTTCCATTTCTTGGAGCATTTTTGGTCCAACCATGAGTCGATCAAATGGATCGTCCCAACTAATTGGTGTCATACACTTTCCTCCGTATAGTACCTCAAAGGGGATCAATTTAGCTGAAGTTTGGTACACATTGTTATATGCGAACTCTACCAAGTGCAGGTAGTCTTATCACTTACTTGGTTTTGTTCTTATGTACATGTAGAGCATATCTTCTACGATCTGATTTGTTCGTTCAGTCTGTCCATCCATTTGTGTATGGTAACTCATGCTGAAATTAAAATTAGTATTTAGCACTGCAAACAATTCTTTCCAAAAAGTGGATGTAAATTTTACATCTCTCTCTTAGATCACCATTTTAGGAATACCATGCAATCTAAAAATTTCTTTCATAAATATTTCAACAATGTGTATAGATTTAAAAGTAGATTTCATAGGAATAAAGTCTACATACTTACTGAGTTTATCGATTACAACCATAATAGAATCATTTTGTTTCTGAGTTTTAGGAAAACTTGTTATGAAGTCCAGTGATATAGTCTCCCATTTCCATTCTGGCACTAGTAATGACTGTAATAGGCCGACTGGATGCTGGTGTTCGGCCTTAACCTGCTGACAATCTTGGCACCTAGACAAGTATTTTGCTGTTTCGCCCTTCATATTAGTCCATTAAAATAGTTTTCTAAGTGTTTTCATCATTTTATGGTATCTTGGATGGCCAGAATATGGTTTCTTATGCACTTCATCCAAGACTATTATCTTTAACTCTGCTGAATCGGGTATATAAAGTCTGTTTTTAAATCGTAATAGTCCGTTTTTGTCAATACTCAGATCTATTTTATTTGAGTTTGTGGTATTGTTTTGTAATTCTACCTTTATCTTATCATAATTTTCATCGTTAATACCTGCCATCTTTATTCTCTGTTCCAGATCACTTTCTGCCCTGCTGATATTTATCTCAAATAACCCATGGACTCTTCTTCTTAAAGCATCTACTAATTTATTTTCCTTACCCTTTATATGTCTGACCTCGATGTCAAATTCACACAAAAAGGCTAGCCACCTTGCTTGCCTTGCATTAAGATCTAGTTGGCTAAATAGATATTTCACACCGCTATTATCCGTTAATAATAGAATTTTTTTGCCCATTATGTAGTGTCACCACATTTTTAAGGCGTGTATTACTGCCGCCAATTCTATGTCATGAGTGACATAATTTCGCTCATGCTCTTTTAATTTTCGGGACTCATAACAAATCACATGTCCTTCTTGAGTTAGGACACCACCTAATCCTTATTTACTTGCATCAACACAGATGGTAAAGTCTTTATCTGGGTCCGCTATTTTTAAAATTGGTGCAGTTTTCAATAATTCCTTCAACTTGTTAAAACTATCTTGACACTTTTGTGACCAGTTAAACTTGGTCCCTTTATTTTGTAATGGTGTGATGGGGTAGGATATTTTGGAAAACCTGTCTATAAATCTACGATAATATCCGGTGATTCCCATGAATGAATGGATATTTTCTACATCTTTAGGTATCGTCCATTCCATGATGGACCTTATTTTCTCAGGGTCAACTGCAATGCTTTCTACAAAAATTACATGCCCTAGGTATTGTATCTTTTTTTGATAAAAATAACACTTATCGAATTTAGCGTACAGTTTGTGCTTCCTCAAAGTTTTCAGAACTATTCTTAACTGTTCTTCATGTTCTTCTTTTGTTTTAGAGTACACCAGAATGTCGTCAATAAATACCAGTACAAACTTGTCCAAGTATTGACTAAAGATGTTGTTCATTAGGCACATAAATGTGGCTGGTGCGTTAGTGAGTTTGAAAGGTATGACTACGAATTCATAGTGTTCATATCTTGTTCAAAAAGTTGTTTTCTTATATCCTCATCCTTTATCCTAACTTGATGATAACCGGGTCATAAATCCAATTTTGAAAAGATCTTGGCCCCACCTACTTGGTCAAACAGGTCATTTATCCTAGGTAAGGGGTATTTGTTCTTAATAGTAATTTTATTCAATTGTCTATAATCGATACATGGTCTTAGAGTACCATGTTTGTTTTTCACAAAGAGGACTGGTGCCCCCCATGGTGAAACACTCGGTCTGATATACTCTTTGTCCAACAATTCTTGTAATTGTATTTTTAATTTTGTCAATTCTCGTAAACTCATTCTGTAAGGTGCTTTAGAGATAGGGGTTGAACTAGGTAGATGGTCTATGGAGAAGTCTATTTCTCTTCTAGGAGGTAATTCCAGTATCTCGTCAACAAACATGTCTCTGAATTCACATAGGACATCAACGTCTTCTAACTTTGGCTTATCTTCTTTTTCTAACAGATTCGTTACTTCGATGGCATAAACTTGACAACCCTTTCTTATGCATTTCTTGAATTTCATTTCTAAGACTTGCCTAACTGATATTGGTTTTAGTATACCTTGGGCTGTTCTAGTAGTGTCATAATAGTCTTTCTAATTAAGTGTCTTTGTATAACAATCTAGAATTGCTTTGTTCTTTTCCAACCAATCCATTCCGATAATCACATCATAATATCCTAGTGGTAGAATATTCAGATTTGTTTTTATGTCTTGACCATCTAGACTGAATTCTAATTCATAAATAAAGTCAACCACTTTCCTTTTTGTTCCTGTTGCTAATTGTAACAGCCATGATTTTTTGTGTTTCATTTTCCTAAGTTTATTTGACTCTACCATACCAGGAGTGATATAACTTAATGTAGCTCCAGGATCAATTAAAACATAAATTCTAGTGTTATTGATTTTACCTTCGATTTCCACCACAGAGGACTAGTGGTTGGCCTACTGGCCATCTACGACTGCATTTATTCTATACAAGATTCTAACCAAATCACCCACCGTCGAGGCTTCCTACAAATTGTGCACAACAGTTCTTTTTGCTAGACTTAAATGTGGACAATTCCTCCTTAGATGAGGATCTCCACATTCCCAGGACTTTAACGGTTCTCGTGGGTTTTCCCCAAACTTCTTTGTTCCTAGGTTTACCGATTTACCACCTCCTTGTGTGCTTGGATGGTTTGAATGGAAATATTTTCTGGAAAAAAAAATTGTTGCATTTTGATAAGGAGTGGGCTAGTATCCCTTCTTCCATTGGTTCATTCGGTCTTGTTTCTTATCGTTCCAAGACTTGGGAAATTATGTTCATTGTTTGTACTGGTCGTAGCGCATTCATGATTTCCTATATACTTCACTCAATGACTTGGGATTGTTAAACTCAATTCTTCCCCTATAAGACTGTGGTAAACAACTTAGGAACCGTTGGATTTTTACCTTTTCCTCTAGTATGTAAGGTATAAACCTTAGTAATTCTAGGAATTTGTTTATAAGATCCTCCATTGTCATCTGACTAAGTTGAAACTAATAAAATTATTTCATTTTCCTTTCATAGTATCTTTCATATAGGTATTGTTTCTTGAAATATTTCTTGAAGTCAGACCATTCCATTTTTTTCTCTTTTAATCCCTTTGCCAATTTCAGATCTTGCCACCAGATGTTGGCTTTTCCATTTAGGTTGTAAATGACCATTCTTACTTTCATATTGTTGGAATAGTTGTATATTTGGAAATAATTTTTTATATCTAATAACTAGGCCTCAACTTCCTCACATGTTCTGGATTCCCCGTCAAATGTAGCTAGTTTAGTCTTCTTAAATTATCCTTCAAGATGGTCTACCTGTTTTCTTTTTCTATCTATTTTAGTCTTATGTTCAGCTGAAGGTGTACCTTCATACGAACTATCCCCTTTTTCTACTTCTGGCCCAGAATTCTTGGAATCCCTTTTAGTGACCTTCTCTTCATTATTATCGCCCTTTGGGATTTTCTTTGTCACTATACTGTGTAGCAGGACTTCATTTATTTCCTATTGTTCCTACTGTGTTTTCTTCAATTTTTTATTATCGACTTTGGAAAATTGCAGTTCGACAATGAGATTCCTCATTATTTCCAGAACTTCGGTAGGTGAGCTTCCGTCACTATTATGTCTCTGATTTTCAGGATGCCCTTGTTCTGGATTACCATCAAGCCCAATTTCTGCATCATCCTAAGAAACCATGATTCACACAAAACAGAACAGGATTTTTGTTTGTAACAAGAAGGTTTATTAGGTTTTCATAAATTGAAATATATGCTAATCAACTAATGTGTCCCTGTTCAGGTCCAGTGTTGTAACCTTTTTCTCTGATACCATATGTAATAAACCTCAAAATCGTCATAAAAAAAAAACTTTTTCTAAGAGGCAATAAGTTCTAAACTTGTAAGAGATAGATTTATAAAAGGAGGAATATCCTTAGGGTACCTGTGATTCTCATGTTTTCAATTTCATTTTCCTCGCAATTACAGAATCATAGTCAAGTGTTTACTCTTTAACCCTTCTTTAAGTCATACTAGGCTTTTGTAAGTGGTTAAGTATTTAAATTTTGTAATGATAAGGGAATGGGCATAGGCTCATGACTTAGGGTTCCAGCCCTTTCTTAATCCATAATTTCATACGCACGCGCAAGCCTAACTCCAATACCCTGACACAACCTTTATAACCATAGCAAAGGAATCAAACTAATGTTTTATTGTTGGATTTAATGTTTATGGGTTGCTTAAATAGATGCCATAGGATTTGATAACTTCCTCATTATTTCTTCTCTTGGTTGAGAGTCTTCCCTTTGCCACATAGTTCACTAACTTCCTAGTCTGGAGATGAGCCCCAAAATGGAAGTTAAACGAACCTTACCAGACTTAACTATTCTAAGCCCCAGATGCTAGCTGGACTAGTAGTGACTAGAAGTTAATAAAGCTGAAACATACGTTCTTGAACAGATCCAGGTCGACCCTCGTAAATGTGACTAGAGGTGTAAATAGTAGGGAATGAATTTTCAGGTTTAGGGTAGTAGTCATTGCTCATTTACACATTGTGCCGCCTGGTTCGCAAAGGGTTCAACGTTTTCACAATTTTTTTCTTGGTTTTACTTCGTAAGGGTTTTGGGGTAAGGAGCGCCTTCCGTCTATAATGTTATTGGTAAGTGACAGTCTTATTTTTCATATTCATTCAACAAACATTTAACACAATCATAACTTCTGTTACAATTTACTATTCACATGATTTTATTACAAGCATTTTTACGTGGGTGGAAACCTTCCCGTAGGATCTTATTGTTTCCTCCTACCCTCGTTGTTGTTTTTCCCCTTTGATATGTAGTTGGTTTTTTCTATCTTGGTCGCATACACAGATAGGGATTTTTCTTCGCCCTTTTTTCCTGCTCCCAAACTTATTGACGAGTTCTTAAGATTTAAATCTCTTCAATTGTGAGTCTCCCCGAACGGATAGTAGTCAGGCTAACCATTTTCTAAGACTTAGACCATAACTAGGGCTAAAGAAATTTGGGTTATTTTCTTCATGGACACTTATTTATAATCTGGATGTGCATGAAGGCGTGTATACTAGAGTTTTTTCGTTGTGTTGTTTTCTACATGTTCCTTAAATTTCTTCGTAGTCTAATGGATAGAATAATGGTTCTGTACATTTTGCCCTTTGACTTAAAACTCAGGTGTATACTTATTATGTGGCTTGTATATATATAGACAATACTCATTATTTGTTTCTATACTGTTACTTTGATTATTCTCAGATTCTTGTTATTAATGATGGACCCTTTGTTTTGGGAGGGTACCCATCAAAGAGGTTTGGGTTCCTCCTCCCCTTCTGGTCTGGACGAATACACGATGGTCGTAGTAGGGAAGAGGTCAGATTTTCCCATCTAGAGTTAAGTATTTACTTCGGTTGTACTTTCCCATTTTATTAAATCCTTTCCTTTCTATTGGATGAATTGTAATGACTGTGCCGCAATGTGTACAGTGTTTCGGCTACGCAGATACATGGCAAACTACCACTGTCATTCGCGTGAAAGGTAATTGGGTTCCGTTATTCCCTCCTCCAGAAACTTAGGCAACTCAAGCCATAAAGGGTTAACTCTCTGTGCTAGAGGTTATTTAAGCTGTGCTATTTCTATTGTTAAATTTTACGGCCCAAACGAGGGTCGATTTCGAAACTAAAGGATTTGTCGAAAGGCTCAATCGGATTTTTTTTGTTATGTTCTAACTTGACACTTGAAGAAGTAAATACTATTTACATTCTCTTTCCATCTTAGTAATATAATGTTAGTTCTTTCACTCCTATAGCTTCACTTTAAATATTTAACTTCATAGATCCTTGGTAAGATAGGATATCCTGGGTGTATAGCCTTTTTATCTTACAGTTGTAATATTTCAAATTAAACTCGTAATTAATTTGATGGACTTCTTATTTAAATATGAGATGAATCCAAGTTTGGTTCTTGCTCTATCTTACTTCTATGCATATGGAATGTTTGAAACTATATGATTTCCTGTCACGAAGAATGGTCCATGTCTTAGGTAAATAGACAGAGATGGGTTTAAAAGGTTATGAACTCTGTCATTTATGACTGGGTTAAATTCTTTATAAAAATAATCATATGCAAAAAGCCATTCTCTTAAGATGCAATATATTACTTATGAAATCTAAGGTAGTATTTATGTCAAAGGAGAAAGAAATGTATACTCAACTACTTCTATGAATTTCACATTATCTTTCATGACTTTTGTTTCCTGTGAGACAGTATGTGTAAAAGGGTTAAAATTTTAGTTTCACCTAACATGATTATGAAAGGCTTAATCTATGAGTTTGTACACGTATAATCTATAAAAAGGTTTGGTATTGTGATGAGATCTAGGAGGTGTCTCCAGACTCTCCATTTGGGGTATTTCCTTTACTCAGAATTATTTGAGTTCTTGTTGACAATGGCTACTAGTATAATAGGACAACAATTCTCTGTGTAAAGGATTTTCTATTATAGTTACTAGATTCTCTTTTAATCAATGTTGATTGTACAAGATGCCAACAGTAAATATATATATATATATATTTCATTCTATCATATAAGTTCATAAATATATATCGATGTTCCATAGGATCTATATTTGACTTTTTGGAAATTTTAATTACAGAATTACATATAGTCTTATTTACATATATATATGTATATACTTGCTCAATTCTAGTTATACATAGACAGTTTTGTCTTTAATTTAATTACAAAAGGGAAATGCACAATTGAAGTTAATCTACTCCTTTCCACATTCGGTTATATATATATTTATAGGTGCTTCTTTCTAACATTCTAATTATAGGAGGGACAATTCTAGAATTTGGTCATCTATCACATCTTCACACCAATAGATAGATCACATCCACGAAAAATACTTCACCTTCCGCAATAGATACATTTCAGCAGTCAGATGTAATCATTCAGGCAGACGTATTACATAAATAGATATGACCCTTCACACAGATGCATTACAACAAATAAACATAATCATTCAAATAGATGCATTACAACAATTAGATATAATCATTCAATAGATACATTACAACAATTAGATATAGTCATTCAAATAGAGAAGGGGAAAGTTAAATATCTGGAACAATTCATGGGACGACAAAGGGAACAACCACGTTCCTCCCAACTGTAGAACAGGGCAACCAAACTACTTTCCCGATTCACCCGCTAGCCTGACCATGAACCCATGAGGGGGAAATTGGAATCTCCTCCTTCGAAATGTATTTTAGTTTCAAAAGAATCCTCCTGCCTCACACTCAATTAGTAGTGTTCATAATAGCAAGGAAAAAAATTGTCTTTCTTCCCTTGCATACTAGGCAGCGTCTTGCCTCCTTGCATATGCTATTTATGAAAAACCCATTTTTTTTTGCCTAGGTCTTTTCCCTCCCTTGGCAATTTTGGCATATTTTCTAAATCCTTGATTTCCAGGGGCTGCCAATGGCCAAATCCCTGATTTTCCACTTGTAACAATCAGCCCAAAGGTAGTTCCAACATGTTCCCCACTCATAGAGTCATGGTGAGTTAAATTTAACATGGTTATTCCATTTGTCCTCCTGCAATAATTAAAACAATATTTTGTTTACATACAAGTGTCATAGTCAAATTGATTGTTGGGTCAAATCAGGTCTCTTCCCAACAGTCATAATAATTAATTACAATTTATTAAATTCAAAATTCAAAATTGCCATAAATGGAAAAAAATTTCCAAATTCGAATTTACTAAAAATGGAATAATTTTCTAACAAATTTTGAATTTAAAAAACACTTTATTTTTGGGGATGTCACACACATATAATCGAAATAAAGTGACACATTGGATGTCAAGAGAGATATTATTTATTCAAAAACTAAAAATAAACATTGGCTAAGACAAGAAAGTAGAGGAGAGGTTGGTATCTCTTGGTCTTTCAAAGAAGGTGATTGTTGGGTCGCCAAAGTACCATCTTTTTACCAACCTTTCACTTCACTTTCACTTCAGTTTTAACCATATTCCGCTTTCCCATATCCTTACATTAAACCATTTTCATGATCACATGGATTTTAGACATATTATTTTCCAATGAATCTATTTTAGTGTTTTTGAGTGAATTTATGATTAAATATTGGGAAAATGACATGTTTACACATATATATGAAAGTGGGATGAGTTTCATGATGTTTACAGGTGTATTTGAAGACTCCAACCAAGTCAAACTTGACTATCAAGCCTCAAATTCGAATTTCCTCTTCAACCCTTTGAAGATTTGATAAAGATTTGGAGATCTACTCAAGTATCTTGGATGGAGATTAATCATGAAAGAAATATTTTTGAGAGGATTTGTAGAGATATCACTTGTTAGGTGTGAGCACATGGTTGTAACCAAATGAGATATTTGTGGATCTAGGAGAGATTTGTGGATCTAAGTTATCTTAAATTTTTGTATAAATAGGAGTGCCTCCTCCATTTCAAGGGGAGGACTCTTGGAGAATTGTATCCAACTTATGATGGAATAAGAATCAAGCTTTCTTTTCACATCAGTTTCCATTCTCTAGTTTAGATTTAGAATGCTTTAGTTTATGTGTTACTTTTTTCTTGGGAGAATTGAGCTCACTCCAAATAGATCATAATAGGATTTTATTCTTGTTCTAATGCTTTGAATAGGTTTATATGCTTTATTGTTTTTATTAGAATTATTGGATGATCTTGATTGTTGATAGTTTTTGTGAAACATNTTTAAGTGTATTTATTTTCAATGCATGAGTGTTTACTTGATGATCTTGATTGTTGATAGGTTTTGTGAAACATCTTGAGAGGACCTCCTGAAAGGGAGCTAGTGTTTTATTTCCTACAACAACTAAGTCTTATTATGTGGAATGAAAGAGTTAGGATTTGATTGAATTTTCTTAGATTAGAGTTAGATGCCTACTCCTGCATATATTTTGCTGGCATCATCACAAGCTTACGAGCATCCCTGGTTGACAATTAAATGAAATCAATTTAAGCAATTGAATTGCCCCAACATTTTGGCGCCGTTGTCGGGGATGGTGCTAAGGGATTAGGCATTAGGAATTTAATTCAGTATGTTTTGTTTTCTTTGGTTTCATTGATGCAAAGAAAGGAGATATAATTAAATGTTATGGGTAAATGATATGAATATTTTTCCATTGTAAATCTAGATGATATTTGAACTTTATGTATTTTAATTTTTACTTTAAAAAACAATATATTATTGTATTGTAAATATCAAATATTTTATATCATAATTTTAAAATATTTATTTTTGTTACCCACCATTTCATATCATTACATATCTTATTATGTTGTATTAGTTTTTAATTTTGAGTTTATACATACTAATTAAGGGAATATTGAGATCTAAAATGAACCTCTTAAGTGAGTTTTTCAAAAAAACACCATTGTCCTTAAATAACTAATGCATGTGTCCATTTCTAATATAATAATATATACTTAAGATGTTACATAAAAATCAAATACATAATATATTATGTAATATAATAAATAATATATTATGTTATATATTAATTTTATATTATAAATATAATAAATATAATATATTATTTTATATATAAATTATAACATAATAAAATATAATATATTAAGTTATATATTAATTTTATATTACATATAATATATAATAATGATAAAAATATAATTAAAAATTGAATTAAACATGTATATCATAAAAAAAAATTATCCGTTATCCCCTATCTCTATCCCCTCTTTTTATTTGTTCAAAAGAGATAAATTTTATGGCTCCTAATAGCTAATTCAATTTTCAATATCTATTACAACAACAATTAATAACATGTAACAATCATATTGTTATGTTTTTGTACATGATTCTTGATTAAGTTTGACATTCATGCATCCTTATAGTATAGTAAAAAAATGTTGAATTAGAGATTTTGAGACTTGTATTAGTTATGAGAATATAAAAAAATATGAAAAAATTAAAATTACGAGGAAGTTAAAATATCACAAAGATTTTATAAATTCTAATTGAGATCAACATAACTATTTTTAATTATTCATTATGAACTTATGAACAAAAACATTATTCTCCAAATGAGGACAAATTCTCACATCTTACTTTCAAGTAAACTAGTTTGTGAAATTGTGATACAAAGTAAGGTTGAAAATTAATAGAATTTACTTTTAACTTGCCCAAACTTTAATTAATAACATAATACATATCTCTACCATTTTTTATAATTTATTTTTTTTCTTGGTTAAGTTTGATATTCATGCATCCTTATAGTATAGTAAAAAAATGTTGAATTAGATATTTTGAGACTTTGAGACTTGTATTAATTATGGGAATATAAAAAAATATGACCAAATTACAATCAAGAGGAAGTTCAAATATCACAAATATTTTATAAATGCCAATTGAGTTTATCATAACTATTTTTAATTGTTGATTATGAACTTATGAACAAAAAAAATATTTTTTTAAAAAGGACCAATTCTCACATCCTACTTTCAAGTAAACTAGTTTGTAAAATTGTAATACAAGGTAAGGTTGAAAATTAATATAATTTACTTTTAACTTGACCAAACTTTAATTAATAAGATAAGACATATGTTTACCCCTTTTTATAACTTATTTACTTTTCAAGACCTCTTAGCTACAAAAATATGATAAACTTGGTGTATTCGTTTGTAAAATTGTGATACAAAGTAAGGTTGAAGATTAATATAATTTAACATGACCTAACATCAACATCAACATAAACATAAGAATTAAGTACATCAACATATAAATTAAGTTCATCAACATCAACATCAACACCAACATATAAATTAAGTACATCAACATGTACAAAAAAAATGTTATATATATGTATATATATGAACAAGTAGAATAATTGTTACAATGTACATATCTCATCAATAATAAAAATAACTCCTATAACTAAATATCTAGTCATAGTCTCTTAGGAGAAGCATACAGTGGAAGAATAGGTGATCCACCCTTCTAATTCGAGTGAGGAGGAGGAGGAGGTACTGAAGATGAAGCTCAATCACCACCCTCATCAACATCACCACCCTAGTATACAACATAACCACTCTGATATGAAACATCACCATGACCACATGCACCCAGATCGACATCATCACCCGAAGGATGAGGAGAAGGTACTGAAGAAGAGGTGCCACCATCACTGGGAGGACTAGGAGGATGTACTCAAGAAGAAGTGTTGACATCACCACCTTGATGATCATCATCACCACCCTCATCATCAACAATGTTGGAAGACATGTTATCCCTCATCCCTACCAGTAACTTGGCAGCTCCAAAAATATGACTCATAAGAGACGTCATATCGCGTGGCAAGTGTTGGTTGTGGAGCCTGATTATCTTCCTGATTCAAAGGTCTTTTACTTTCATCCATGTTTATACCCCATGAAGTATTTACACCCTATAAGTATGTACACTCTTCCATGCGGGGGAGTGCAGAGGGGGGGTACCCCCTCTGCGGAGTCCAAGGGGGCTACTCCCCCGGCTAGGGGGTTTGGGGGCAAGCAGGCCCCCAGCGGGGGTTTGGGGGCGAAGCCCTCAAAGGAAAAATTGTCTTGTAAATGTATATTGTAATTTCATTGTAAATATGGACCGTTCATTATAAGGTCATAGATCTAATGATAGATATCATGTTAGGGTTTTTTTCCCTAGAAGGCAACCCTCTTTTATGAGGGAAATTTATTGTGGCTATGGTTGATTGCGAATATTGTATTCTGAGATAGGATACTGTGAGAGAAAGAAGAATAATTTACAGCGGGTTTGTTGTAGGTTGTATCCCTTCATATGATGGATAATAATAAAGGAAGGACCTGGCAATTTCTCTGGTGGACGTAGACCAGATTGGGTGAACCATGTAAATATGTGTCTCTATTGTATTGTGTATCTTCTATGTTTTGTTTTCGCATTTGTTTTATTTTATTGCTCCACGGTCCTATTTTTTCTAACAACAAGTCCATACAGAGTTGCAAGAGATCAGGGTTAGCCTTGATGTCTCTCATCTAGACAGGGAGGACTCCTGCACCAACCAAAAGTGCACTTAGTATCTCTCACACCTCCATCCTATATCTGAGATATGGCCTACACTGCATGTCGAGTGGTATATGCGGCTGAGGACCCTAACTTACCATAGCCTCATCCATCTCCTCATATGCATCAGGTGGTGGGGGAGGAGGCATGTAGCCAACAAATGTGCCAACATCTACAAAATAGAACATAAGTTAATAATTAGTCAATAATTCAAGTAAAAAATTTAATAAAATGCGCTAAAGAACATGTTAGAATTAAATTTATTTGAATTAAGTAAGACAATAAAATGAAAGTACAAGATTAATTTAAATCTTTCCTCAATGATCTAGTGGCTCATCCATTGTGAAGAGGATGTTGAGACGTCCCCACCAATCCATCCTCGTGTAAGGGCATGATACCATCACAAAAATGTGATCTGCCTCACTAGATAGTAGATCAAGTGCCTCACCAGAAATCCTAGCTGGAAAATCAGACATGCCTCTCTTGGGAATCGTCTCACCCCACATGTGCATCTGCACCTCGGTCATAGGCCTAGGAGGTTGATGGAAAAAACTAGGTCTTGTCTCTAGAAACCTCTCAAAAAACAAATAAAATAAATCTAAAGAGAATCAGAGGTTCTCCCTCCCATCTATCATAGCACAACATCTATCCAATGCTATACAAAAATGCCTTACAAAAAGGACACACCATATAATAAGTCTTTGCCTCTGTATCAGAGAATACACATAATATAAAAGCATGCACCTAATGCACCGACCATCACCAATAAAGTGTGAAATGGTCGACAATAACAATGAGAGGCACCTAACATCCTTTGCACCAAATGAGCCGATTCATAACTGTCCATCAACCACCTAAAAATCACTAGGAGAAGGTACATCACATGCAATTTACTTATGAGATTAGGAAAGCCAGCTATGATCTACAACATCCATTGGGACATCAAGAAATTGGGAAACATCCTCCTCTCTCCTAGATATCCCAATGATAAAATAAATATCCTCCTCAGTGGGATGATACCACTCATGAGGATTGACTATGAATGTATTTTGATGGGTATCCCATCGACGGATCAACTACGCAAGAAAGGTAGTATTCTCATTCAAGGATGTATCCTTCTCATAGTACTTGAAGAGGCCTACATTCCTCAAGAAGAGCTCTGTAGCTGTAGTACTAGGCCGAGGGTACAAATCCCTTTCCCTCTCTCTATCCTCCCACTCCCAAACCATATTGTATTGGTCTAGTATCTATTGTTTCTCCTCCATGCGCTGATGTCTTTGCATAATTAAAATATAAATTACATCATCATCATACATGAAAACATAAAAAAAAATTAGTAAATGAGAATTTTATTTTAAAATATGCAAACATGAATTTTGTCAAAAAAAAAAGAAATTCTTTAGTAGGCCTGAAAAACAGTAACACACCACCCACGGTGTGCACACATTTATTATATAATGCATGCAAAATGAAATTTATTTTGGACCATGTGTATTAATTTGTGTACGTATCGGTGCATTATATATCACAAACACGTCGCTATAACACTATCTATTTTTCACGATCCATCTATTATTATGTATAGATCGGTGAGTTACATATAAATGATGCACCACTCAAACAACTATATGTTTTAAATGGTGTGTATAGTATTATGAATGTGTCGGTGCATTCCATATAACCAACTCACATTTCAATGGAAACTATTTATTTTCACCAGTGTGTTCATAAGAAACACATCAGTGCATTAGTTATAAATAACACATCGGTATGTTTATTCAGAATGCACAGGTGAAAATAAATATTATCGATGCATATAGTTTTATGAACGCACCAGTACGTACATATAAATTTAAAGATACACATCGTTCAAATGTATCTTTTCTATTTTAACGGTGTGTATATTTTTATGAATGCACCAGTGCATTCCCTATAACCAACACACCATTGAAAATAAACTATTTATTTACGTCGGTGCATTCAAAATAAACACAATGTTGTGTTCATTATCATAAACGCATTGGTGCGTTTATTGTACATGCACATATGAAAATAAATATCTTCCATTCAACGATGCATATATTTTTATGAACACACCAATGCTTACATACAAATGACGCATCGTTAAGTGGAAACTATGTATTTTGGACGGTGTGTTTGTTACTTTGGACACACTAGTGCATCGTTGGAAATTATTCATTGGTGCATTCCATAATACGCCACACTTCCCAAAACATACTATACATGATCTGTGCAGTGTGTAAAATTTACAGGGCACATAGCGTAGAATTTTTTTTTTGAAAAATAATGCAAATTTAAATCAATTTAAAAATTTAATCTACTAAAAAGACAACGTACAAAGAAACAAAGAATTTACCTAGACATTTTCTCATCGTTGTCGAGGAGGCATCATTGGTATGTGGTGAAAAAAATGAAATTTTCCCAAACGTATGATTAAATTTGAATCCCATGAACTAAGCACCGAATGGAAACAATGAAAGCAACAGAAGCACCGACAAAAATTACCTTCAATTCAAAAAATGAGGCATCGGTGCTTGAGAGATTATCTGCACTGGAAATGGTAAAAATGTTTTTTTACTCTCAGTTTTTTTTATTTAACCTTGTTCCAGTGCGCTTGAGTTAAGCGCACCGGTATGCACAATTATAGATAGCACACCATTACTATTTAAAACCATTGTGATGTTGCAACATATGGAGTGCACTGAGGCTCCCTCATGACAAATTCACACCAATCCATTTTTTTAAAAACATAGTCTCTGCAGTTGTTTTGTTCCCATTGGTGTGCCGGTCTCGTGTGCATTGGGCCCACAATATTTTTTATCATTGGTTTTTATTTAAACCATGTTCTAGTGCATGCACATTAAGTGCATCAGTGTTAACCGATGAATATATCACACTGTTTATTTTTAAAATCACATGACGGTGCCTCATATGGAATGCATCAGTGCGCCACTAGGACAAAGTCACACCATTATGAATTTAAAAAAAACGCAGACTGTGGAGTTGTTTGTTGTCTACTAGTGCTGCAAGGGGACAAAGACGCATCGATATGCATTTTGGAAGAAAAACCCAATACAACGAACCGATTTTTTGTGCATCAGTGCACTTGTTTAGGGAGCATGGATGCTTTCAATCTGCTTTTGTATGATGCACACCATTGTTTTATTCGTTTTTTAAATAACTATGTAAAAGTACACCATTGTCTATTAACACTGGTTTATTTATATATGTTGGCATACCGATGCAGTATAGTATTATAAGTGCACCATTAAAAAAACGTCTGCTAAAGCATCCGCCCACACACCTCCACTATAAACTAAGTTTTGGGCTATTTTAATAGGGGCTTTCAAAAAAACATTGACATATTTTTTTTGAAAATGCACTTGTTTGCATCTTCAAATCTAAATGACAATGAGAGAGGGTTATGGGGAGATACATTTTTCATACAATGGTTAGAAAACCGGTTAAATATATCGATTTCAGTTTAGCCACTAAGGAGAAAAATAAAGTATTTTCATTTAAATAGAAATGAAAATACAGATCCATACTGCATCTTGTTTCATGATGCAAATCATGTTAGAGATCACTAGGAACCGTTGCTTTACAAGAAAATAGCTAGATGCAATCTTGAACAAACTGATACTTACTTGTCACTGATATGTGAAAACATCAAATACTATTTGAAATGTAATATGGCTAACGCACATAGCATGTAATGATCTCAAGCCATTATGCAAGGATCATCACTGTTTTGGTGTCTTTCTAAAACTTTTTCTGAGTGAGGTATTTCGTCAAACACTTTGTTGATCTACCTTTTAGATGTGTTTATATGTGTGTATGCAAAAAATAACAGAAAGAGATAACCATGGAACATACCTCAACCATATGCAACAAGATAGACAAGCCAAAACATCTCAATTCTTCTTTATTCATAAAATAGAGAAACCTGCTACAATGAAGATGCCAATCTGGAATGCCCTACAGATGGCCAAGGAGATAGACAATAGATAAGAGCTGCTACAAAATGCTCCCACTAATACAAAAGATGCCTCCAAAGGCTGAATAAGAAATGAAGATCAATACAAGCAGATCTGAATGCCAAACTCTCTAGCTGAAGAATGCCACGCTCCAATAGAAGGCTAAAACCCTCAATAACTCGACCCTGCTGCAAAAAGTGTCTAATAACCCTAATAAATATGCAAACTAATAGATCGGGTGATGGTAAGAACAACCCAGGTGACCGAATCTCCAAGATCCCTCTCAATTTCTGTAGATCTGAAATCCCCCACTGAATGGTGCACCCCACTAGATGACTGAAACCCTAGATAATTCGGCCCTGCTGAAGGAGGCCTCCAAATGCTCTAAAACTCTCCAGAAATATAGATTGGGACACTGTAAGTCACTAGGTAAAGTCTCAAGGTCGGATCTGAAGTGTAACCCCTCCAAACGGACTAGATCTGAATCTCAAAAACGCCCTCCTTCTCTTCAATTCGCCCCACTGCTCAAGAAATAATCTGAGCCATAAAACTGTCTTAGAAAGCACTAGATCTAATGTCCAAGGCCCTGCAATGAAAACCCAAGTGATAGAATCCTCAACAGCCCTGCCAATCTCCTACAACAAATCTCTCTCCAAAGATGGTGCCCCCGTCTTGCTGGAATCCCTCAACTGGTGCGCCCTCTCTCTATCTGCACATGAAACTGATGTAGAATCCTCCTGCAACTGAGTAGATATGAAACTAGAATGGTGTGGGAGAGTATTGCATCTCTGAGACCAATCTTGGGACAAGATAGGTGGAATCTTTCACCACCGAATCGTCCTCTAGGGTTTGTTATGTCA
>JASDQU010103885.1:403518-413815 GCA_032191745.1 Picea mariana | reverse complement strand
GTTTACATCAAAAAGTACATAATAGGGAAAAATCTGGGCCCTCATGCCCATGATATCATCATGAAAAGACTACAAAATACATGGAGGATCCTAGTCCTCCTGCACCACGTTGTGCTCCGCAAAGCACACCACTACACGGGCCACTCATCGTAGCAAGTGGTTCAAACTCTCAGGAATCCCTACTATATGTCTCTACAGATGAAGAGGTACGTCTCATCTCCTGAGAGGAGGGACACCCATAGTCATACCATGTAGGTTGAAGCGGGTTCTGCTGCTTCTACCTTTGTCTTGGTTGTTGGGTCTCGAACGACCACTTCGAGATTTCAATCGGGCCGGGGATGCTACTCACGGTAGATATGCTACTCATGGGTTATACTGGGGATGTTATTCGTCGCGAGTATCACGGCGGGTATAATGACCTTCATGACTAGATTAAGAACCGAAGAATCTACGACCCGGAAAAGTTCCCCTGCTACAGGTGCTTCAACTGACTGAACAGAAGAAACTGTCAGATATACCGCTTCGAAATCAACCGAATCAACCGCCTAGGCCCCTTCTACTGTAGGCTATGCTTCTATCTATGATGATGCTACTGTTGCTTATCCTACTTATGCAGGATCTCGATAGGTGAAAGGCTTATGTTGGACTTGGTGGTATTGGCTAAAGTTGAAAGGTGACTGGTGAAAGGCTGAAGGCTTATGGTGACCGGTGAATGGCTTCTGTTGGGCTTGATTAGGCTGGTGGTGGGCTTGGATGGTGGTGAAGTCTTCTGTCTCTTGGTTAGCCCCTCCCTATTGGAGGTGTGGTTTTGGTGGGCTTGTTCAGGCTTCTAGTTCCTCCTGGTTAAAGGCTGCAGGCATGTTAACTAACCTTTAGAGACCTCAATTACATGAACTTTGAGATTGAAAGGGAGGGAGAAAAAGAATTTGGTGGCCAGACCAATCGTATTACCTTTTGAATCCTACCTTATTAATGAATGTTGGACAGGTTGGGTTGGATCGTCGGTAACTGCCTTCTTTTATTTATTCACTAAAGCTTTAACTCATGATATTGACCCACCTAGAGATAATAGATAGCCTGCCTTACTTAGACTTACAATATTTGATTAGATGGAAGGAAGGGCTTCACATAGAGCATCGATCACGGGCGTTCAACTACAATTGTGCACTTTCTTGAGGAATACTTAATGAGTAGGCACTATTACTATTGACCTTTCCTTGGCACTTCAATATCTATTTGTTTTGAGCGATCCTTGTCCCCTATATTAGAAACGGGATCCGAAGAAATCTAGCCCCGTTCAATAAAGCCATGGTCACGTAGACCCTTCACCTTTTTCTTTTTCAATTTCTTTCTTACAGACTCTCTCTAACGAACCCGATGGCTCGACGGCTTCTTTCTACTCGGCAACGTGGCGGCTCGATTATGCTAACTCCTTACGCATCGACCCTTGCGACTACAACCCTCTATTCGATGGCTCTTACTTGGGACTGACCAAGCGGTGCGGTGGCGGAAACAAATCTCTTCCCCCAGTGGCTCACTATCCACACGACCCTGCGACCCACTTCTTTTCTGCCTTCCCACTAAGCAGATATCACAGTGGCTACGTATCACAGATCCCTATATGGCTCGACAACCACGTATAACTCTAATCGATTTCACCATTTGACCCAATCAACTGCCTGTCACACAGCCTCTACAGATTTATGCCCAAAACGTATACAGATCGAGTCACTCACTCAACGAATTCCAACTCTCTTCTACACTTTCTTGTGTGTCCCCTCTTCTTTCATTCATTTCTTTATCATATCCGGTGAATGAAGACTATTCTAGCAGATCAGACTATAATAAATAAAATTCATCTGCACCGAAGCGTCTGCATCAAATCGTCTGATTGTAGCGTGATTGAACTCTCACAAGATCGACCTTGACCACCCCCTTTAGTGGTTACATAACCAAGGTGCATCAATCAAGTCAGGTTATGAGGCAAATTCCACTATTGGAAGTACACTGACTGATGTACTTTACTCCTAAGAACAAGTGATAATCCCGGAACTACACTTATAGTATGTCAGATATACACCGCTATAGGAACGAAAATATCGAGACATCACCTCTAGAAAAGGATGTTGGAGTGGAATGAGAGCTAATTGTGTGCAAGGTGGTTGGTGCCGCTAACCGCAGTCTCTTTTTTATAGCTTGCCTGTGTCGTGCTTTGGATAGTTTTATCTTGGATTATCTACACCGATAGTAATCCACTGTAGTACACCCTGTGGGGGATCAACTTGACAACGGTTGATACAGCATCCTCCTAGTGGGCCTACACCCTATATTGTTTGGTTCCTAAGGGTGGAGTTTAAGAGTTTTCCTAGAGCAAACCCATGTTTGGAAGGGGTCGTAGGCATATGCTCCACAGGGGTATCAAACTTTGTGTTTGATTAAGAGAAATCAATGATTGAATGCATTTAAGGCTCATCCCCATCCATCCAACCTTGGAGGTTCCTCTCGACCTCCCGAAGTCCCCCCACTGCCACCTCATGCTCCAAAACTATCTGCACGTCTCCATGACGCCCTAGTGTCAACATCTCTATCGGATGTGTCGTGCCTCTGTCTGCATGATGAAACAAAACATTTGTTAAGATCCCTCTTTGTACACATAAAAATAATAAAAAATAAAAAATAAAAAAATACATGACAAGGTTTGGTTTTGTACCTGACACATCCCAGTCAATGCCCTCTGGGAGCACTAAGTCCACATTGCCCTGGAAATCCACTCCGGCATATGGAAAGTCCTCAATAACAATCAACTACCTTCTCCACCAAGCGAAGAAGTCAGCCGTGAATTTGAATTCCGAGGCCTCGTTCCCTAATTTCGGGGACAAGCTAGTCCATATTTCCATACGTGGCTTGGTCTCCAGTCATGCTATCAATGCAATCTATGGCTACATCTGGGGTATTCGCTTCGAAAAGAACAAAACCAAGAAAGAGTCATATCTAAACTATTTCTGCCTCCCAATCCTGCACTTTGTGATCTGTTCCTTCACCTACTCCAGTTAAATAATTTGGCTCCACACATTGTAGAGCATAAGATATTTAAGATTTTGAAGCCAAGTGAGCACTCGTACTACCTGGCAAGTTGGTAATGGCAAAAATAATCAATCTCATTGCCAAATCCCTCACATCCTTGATCACGATTCATCCCCCGACTAATCAAGATCCTGGAATATAGTGGTCAGCCACATATACCTCGGTAGGGTGAGGAGTTACCCAATGCCCGGAAAAAAGGATAGGAGCCCCTCTTCTTAAGAGGCCGGTCAAAAAATACACATCGGCGAGCTCAATTTTGAGCAATTGTGGTCCAATACGGAATGCCTGATCGACATCATCCCATAGTCCAATCAGGTACTCAAGCAACAAAACCTCTTTCTTCATTTTTTGTAGTTTGAAATACTTGAAGAGGCCATAGTTTCTCAAAGCAGCCCTTGCTTAAGGGTTTTGTAATGCAGTGATATTATCGAACTCATGTTCGCATTCCTTCCCTTCAATCATGGCTATGATCTGTGCAAACTGCAAAAACAACCATTTAAATGCCTTTAGTCAACCTCTTGTTGCAAAAAATGGGGTATTTTTAGCCTAAAAAGCAACATTTTTTTTGGTTATGCATCGACGCTTCCCTAAGCATATTCACAGAGCACTAGCGCTCCCTAGGTACACTCACCAGGGTGCCGAAAACTCGATCAATGCTCCCCTCACCCCTTGGAGGGAGCGTCGATCCAGTTTGGCGCCTAGGGCTTCCTAAGGAGCCCAGAACACCCTAAAAAAGTAGCTAAAATACAATTTTAAAACATAAGAAATGTTTGAAATGGTAAGGTGATCAACCTGGTCCAGACAAAATAAAAAACGGTTGATCACAACTCCCGTGCTCGCAGCATGAAAATCGCCCTCCAAAGGTTGAAAATTCCAAAGCTAGAAGAAATTGGTGAAAATGAAACGGTAAATGAAATTTCTAACTCTATTTCACTATTATAGGGTTGATTTTTTGCTAATAAAAAGTTTCTTTTGGGTTTCTAAATCTTTTTGAGGAGTCACTAATACCCTGGATGCATAATTGTCTATATTTGTAGGCCTGGAAGCAGTATCTTTTTCGACAAACCTTGTAACATTGATGAGCACAATATTTGTTCTTTCTCACGCTCAAAAAAACATGAGAATGTAATCGAGTAGACTTTTATCTCTTTTTCGGACTCGTAAAGTTTACACAAAAAAGGAAACCCCTGGAGTCTCCTTTAAGCTCTTTTCAGACTCTCTAAACATGAAAATATTTTCGAGTGATCTTGCTTCATTTCACACTCGTTTAAAAGGTTTTGAAAGGGCATCTCCCGAGTAGCAGTTTATCTCTTTTTCGGACTTTGGAGACTAAATTTAGAAAAAAGGACAACCCTGGAGTCGTCTTTAAGTTCTTTTCACACTCTCTAAACATGAAAAAACATCGAGTTTTCCTTCTCTGGACTCATTAAAATTACACATTGAAGGGCCCATATGGGACCGAACCCTTCTTATAGTTCATTAAACAAAGGAAGAGGAACTTACCGAAGGTGAGTTATATCGAGCATGTGTTATCCTCCTCAAGTTCGTAAAATAAAAAATAGGTACTCGTCTATCTGGATGGGGGAAAAATTGAAGGAAGCAAGCCAAGCTATCTTTTAGAATTGTCACAAGTCACTCTTGTAGTCGCCCTTGAACATGACACATTGTTTCTACCTGCATCTTGAACACTTGGATAACCCGTTGAACCTCTACACTGAACTAATGTTTTGAGCTTTTCACTCCTTTGGGTCACTTGATGAATGTCATAGTATCCATTGCATTATGTTTTGGTCCATGTTACATTTATGCTACCGAGTCATGTTGTGCCTCAGTGTTCAAGGGAAGTTTTTTCCTCGAGATTCAACCATCTCAAAATTTCCAATTTCAATACCCATGTCAGTCCATACCGATTTGATTCACCATATTACATCTATATGCCAGTTTCGTGTTGATGATGGGGGATACATCAAGGCTCTCTTTTGATGAGTCTTTTCATGTCGACTTCAACACATCATCCAAGAATTTTACTTAGAAACCAATTAGTACCTTGGGACCTGCATGCCTCAATGGCAGGCCTCCTCACCTTCGACAGTGGGTTTACATCATTGACCTCTGATCGGATGACTCCACGAATGTTCGACTTCAACTTATTTATTCACATTCGTTGGTTTGTACTAGGGTACCTTGGGAGTCATTGATATCATTGATGATTTCCCTCACACTTGTTAATGGTTTACCTCATTGACTGGTAATCAAGTGGCTTCTACCATGTTAGACATCAAAACACTTATTCACATGGCTAGATTCGTACTACATCGATATTAGGACGAAGACCCTGGGTTGAGATTTCTCTTTGTTGTTTGCTTTCCCAGGCTGCGAAGGAGATCTTTTGAGCATACTGATATATTGTCACATAGATCCACTTTGTATTGGTTTGTGGCTATATTTTATCATATCGTATATCCAATGTGTATTTCTCATGGTTATGATCAGTTCATGTCATGGTGGTATAGATCCACATTGTATCTTTGGTGGCTATACCCTTAAGTCAATATCATTATGGATCCACAGTGTATTTATTGGCGGCCATACCTTAAGTCTTTTGTGACTCAAGCATAGGTATGCCTACCTTGGGTTTGAAACATATGATAACATTTGTTTGATAGTTATTTGTAACTTCTACCAGGTTCTCCGACTCCATACCCTTGCTTCAAAAATCTACAAAGTGCTCCAGTCATCAGCTTTCGTCTTCTAAATTTGCACTTTGGGGGGCAATCTGTTACACATTAAAATTCCTCACTTCGATAATGTCCCATTATCATTATCGTAAGTGTTGTAAGTGTTACACTTTTGTTAGAAGTGTCACAAACATTGTATTTTCGTCCTACATGTGTTGCATTGCTGGCGACACCATAAGAACACTTGATACACCCTCTAAGACATGTTAGAAAAGGGAAACACATCATTTGGAAAGCTTATACATTATTTTGCCTTGGAAAATTATCATCTTAAACGGATTTTTGGAGATCAGTTCTCCCCTGCTCACTTGCAGGGAGCATTAGCGCTCCTTGTACATTTAGCAAGGATCCCTATAACTCTCTGTTGCCAGCTTTGAGGGAGCGTCGATTGGTTGAGAGATTCTAGGGGAGAAATCTCCTTTATCTAGAAGGACAACTAGAAAGGATCCAAGTTGGTTTGGCTCGAATCCAAGCTTCAGGTTGTATCTAATGGAAATAGCACAACTGATGGAGTCATATCCTCAACTTATTCCAAAGATAACTAAGGTGGTTGAGCCTCCCAAAGCCTATAAAATGAGGCATTCTCACAGTGAAAATGAGGAGAATATGAGTGAAAAGTATTGTCATTCTGATCGTGGATCTTTTGAGCAAGGGGTTGGACAAGGAGGACTTGGTGAGGCTTCTGCATCTACATCTATAGATTGTAAGTACCTTGTTATGTTCTCATTAATATATGCTTGTCCTGTTTCCTTCAAGTTTGTGCACTATTTCATGGGCTTGTCTCTTCTTGATAAATCTAGTTTAAACTAATATTGGTAGAATAAGAAGCATGCATTGTCTTTTTTTTCTATTGAATTGCAAAACTCATTAAAGGGACCGAAGATCAAGTTCATCCTAGACTGAGCAAAGACAAGCTTCAGAAAAAGGTACATCCTCTTTTCTTCCTCTTTTTCTTTTGACTAGTTTAGCTACATTTAAATGAATGTCAGTGTCCAATGTTAGCATTTTTCTATCTTGGTCATAGGGGTCTAGGATCTAAGAGGTCATTCACCTGTCCACAGGGGAATTTTCCTACAACAACTGGTACTAATGTAAGTGATTATTGCACATTAGATTTAGTTTAGAACATGGGAGCAATAAAATGCAAAGGTATTATGGGCAAGGAACACCAACAAAACATTTGGAGAAGTGCATAACACAATGGAGGATGACACCACCAGAAAAATGGCCTCATCACTTTATCCATACATTGGAAGGAATCCCAGGGAACTGGTATATAGACTAGGATATGCACAAAGGCACTACAGAATGGACAACCTTACAACCAAACTTTGTAGTAATCTTCAAATTTGAACACGAGAACCCCAACACTGATTCAACACTAAAGAATATACGAGGAGTGATATTTATTGATGAACCAGTGGTTGAACTCATGAAAGAATATCAACAATAGAATAGATAGAAAGTTAAAGAACTACTTTTATGCACCACATGAAGATGATCCACACAACATTCAGATTACATAAATTGAAGGAGAAATAGAGGTGGAAGGTCCATCTCTGTAGTCAAAAGTATTTGCTACACCAATCAAAGTTAAGAAATTCAACATTGGGACAAATGACAATCCTAAAATGGAAACTATTGGAGACTATTGGGATGAACAAACAGTAGAAAGAATAACATATATACTGCGTGAATACAATGATCGGTCTCCAACTACCTTTGCAGAGATGAAAGGCATAGCAGGAGAGCTAGGAGAGATGAAAATACCTCTCAAACCTAAAGCAATACCTATCATGAATACAACTTATAGACTGAATCCAATATATAAGTTGAAATGGAAAGCATAAATTGACATAATGTTGGAAGCTGGTATCATAGAACCAATAGAGGAATCTGAATGGATAAGTCCCATGGTAGTCCAAGAAAAGAAACAAGGGGGGATAAGGATTTGTGTAGATCTAAGGAAATTGAATGATGCTTGCCTACATGACTCTTTACCTAGCCCTTTTACAGATGAGGTCTTAGAGAATGTGGGAGGCTAGGAAGCATATTCATTTACAAATGGATTCTCATTCTACCATTAGATCAAAATAACTCCAGAGGACAGGGATAAGACTAGTTTTGCTACAGAGTGGGTATCCTACCAATATACAGTGATGTCATTTGGGATGAAGAATGCACCAGGCATATTTTCAAGAGTAGTCATAGCTGCTTTCAAGGAATTCATACATCCATTTCTAGAAGTATATCTAGATGGATGGACTGTATATAGTCTGTTAAAATATCATGTAGAAGTGTTAAGACTAATGTTGGAAAGATGCAGGTAGTGTCAGATATCATTGAATATCAAGAAATGCATTTTTGGGACACCTTTTGGGATATTGTTGGGACATATAGTGTGTAAACAAGGCTTACTAGTAGATCCTGCCAAGATTGTAGTCATTGTAAACTTACCACCACCAAAGTCAGTGCGCTAGTTGAGAGCAACACTAGGACATACAGGCTATTACATGAAGTTTATAAAGTGGTATGCGCAGATTACTGCGCCAATGGAAAATTGTTAAAGAAGGATATTAGATTTCAACGGAATGAGGACTGTCAACAAGGCTTGGATACCTTAAAAGAAAAGATGGTCAAAACACATATCCTAGTATTCCTAGATTGGGAAAAGACATTTGATGTGCATGTAGATGCATCGACCATAACACTTGGAGCAATTCTGGTGCAGCTAGGAGCAGGGGACTTAGACCATCCTATAGCCTTTGCAAGTAAAAAATTGTCAAAATCAGAGAAAAATTATAACACCACAGAAAGAGAAGGCCTAGCCATGGTATATGCACTTCAGAAGTTAAGGCACTACTTACTGGGAAAACACTTTAAAATGTTCACAGACCATTATGCCCTTAAATACTTAGTCAACAAACTAGTGTTGGGGGGGAGGATCTGTAGATGGTTGTTGTTATTCCAAGAATTTGATTTCGAAGTAATAGTCAAACCATGGAAGCTGAATGCAAGACCTGATCACCTATCAATAGTAACTAATGGAGAAGAATCTACTAACTTGGAAGACAACTTCCCTAATGTGCAACTATTTTCAGTACATGTAACTGATGAATAATTTGTTGATATTATTGAATACTTAAGTACAGGGATTGCGTCATAAGAGTTTAGCACTGTGGAGAAGAAAAAACTGGTGGTCAGAGTTGTAGACTATCAACTTATTGCAGGACACTTATACAAGATGGGTGCATATAGCATTTTGAGAAGGTGTTTATTAGAACATGAAAGGCCCAGAATATTGGCAGAAGCTCATGAAGGTATAGCTGGAGAACACTATGCATGAAAATCTACCACGCAGAAGGTATTACGTATTACGCGTAAGATTATGGTGACCAACAGTCCATAAAGATGCCAAGGAATATTGCTAGAAATGCGATGTTTGTCAGAGGGTTCACAAACCCAACAGAAGGGATGAGATGCCTCTAAGACCACAAGTGACTCTGCAGATATTTGAAAAATGGGAAATAGACTTTGTGGGACCAATCAACCCACCAATGAAAAGGTCAAGATCTAGATATATCATTACTGCGACTGAATACTTAACAAGATGGGCAGAAGCAACACCAGTAAAAGACTGTAGCGCAGAGACAACAACACACTTCTTATTTGAGAAAGTGATCACCAAATTTGGATGTATAGGGATTTTGATGAGTGACCAAGGCACTCACTTTATCAACAATACCACCAGGGCTATGAATGAGGAGTTTTAAGTCTATCAACAGAAGAGTACACCATACCATCATCAGGAAAATGGAACAGTAGAAGCCTTCAATAAGATCTTGGAGAATACTTTCACTAAGATCTGTAATGTTAACAGAGATGATTAGGAATTTAATATACCAACAATACTATGGGCATATAGGACCACATGTAAGAAGTTGATAGGACATACACCATTCATATTGGTGTATGGGAAAGAAGCTGTAGTGCCATTAGAATTTCTGGTACCCAGTCTGCTCATATTAACAATTACCCACATGACAAAAAGAGGCACACTACATGAAAGGTTAAGTCAACTAATGGAAATGGAAGAGGACATGATTCTGGTAGGATTTCACCAAGAAGTACAGAAAGAAAGAGACAAAGCCTTGCATGACAGACATATTAAGAGGAAGAGTTTTAAGGAGGGAGACCTAGTCTTGCTCTATGATAGTAAATTTTTTCAACATCCAGGTAAGTTTAGAATGAATTGGCTAGGGCCATATGAAATAAATACTGTCACATATGGGGGATTTGTGCAACTAAAGGATTTAGGAGGAACAAAACTCAAAGGAATGATCAACAATAGTCGACTAAAACTGTATAGGGACAATTGACCTCCTAACGCTTAAAAGTCACATCGCAGTGAGAAAAGCATGTATATAGTGTACTATAGCAGAGATTAAGACAAAAAAATGATAAAAATAGATAAA
>JASDQU010103885.1:312079-360329 GCA_032191745.1 Picea mariana | reverse complement strand
GATAGGATGACCTACTAATTTTTTTTATAAATACACAACTCAAACCTCATTTATAAATCATCTTTTTACATCATTGAGCTAAGGCTCTCAAATACAAGTGTTTGAAGCCTACGTGCACTACATTTTTGGGAATTCTCTAGTGGTTGGGATATTTTCTCTTTTGTGTGCATTTGTGCATCTCATGTATACTGCACTCATGCTTGGGAATATTTCTCTCCCTAGCACACTATTGGTTCATCCCTAGTGCACTTCTTTAGTGTTGGTTCTCTTTTTACTATAGATTCTTGGTTTAGCATTTTAGCTCCATTAGATCCCCTCTTTCTATTTGTGTTCGCAATGAGGCAGGACATATAAGACATCAAAGCAGTGATTCGGACACTACATTTAACCTTGGATGCGATTCTGGATGATGAGGAAGATGGGTTTATGGAGGAGGATACTATGATTAGTGAATCTATGTGACCTTGAGATCCCCTTTCCTTTCAAATTTAATGTTTTTTTTTTTTTAATTTTCAGTTATTGCTTTCTTCATGGGACCTACAAGCATTATGTCCTAATACTGTCTATTATTCTTTTAGGGAGATCATTTTTTATTTCATTTTCTTATCCTTATAATATAGATATATGATGAACATGGTTTTAACTTTTTTAGAATCCCCAAGATTCACATGTTTGTTTACAATCACTGGGTGGGTTATAAGACTAAGACTACTCAAGAATGTGCTTTATGGTATGCTCAATGRGAACCTAAGGATGTACCTCTCAAAGGTATTTTATCAGCTTTTGGCCAGACCTTGATAGACATTTTTGTAGAAATATGTGATATCATATAAATTTMTGCCTTTTATTTACCAAAAAACAAACAACTAACATGGCTAGAAACAACCCTATGTCAACCTATCCACAGAAGGATTCAAACTTGTGTTCACTATTAATTCATCTCCCAAAGAAACAAAATTATATATTCCTACCTTGCTAAGTGGAATTGATACTTGTGGATCATGTGCACAACTAATTTCTACTGCATAGTGGACGGACCAATATTCTACAAGTTTCTTTGCATTTTTCTCTTGACATTTTTTCAATTGTCATATCTATTACAAAAAAAAATTTGTTGGTCAAACCCCAATATTTTTTTCAAAAAGGGTCCAATTAGAATATAAACCAAGGTCTCTACACATAAGTTTGTAATAACCATCATCAACATTCATCGACAAGTGATCTTCTATTTTATGGGATGGTTCATGAACATAGGTGAAACTTACAAATTATTCTCGACAAAGAATGCTTTGATCTTAAAACAATGACAACTATACAAAAATCCACATGTAAAAATAAATTGAATATTAACAAAACCTTCTTCCACCTGAATTTTCCAAACATTATTGTTTATGAGCATTGTTGGATGTTGAAGACTTTCCTTCAAAAACCATTAAGACTTTCCTTTTATAAGCTTTCTTTCTTGAAATCCTAGACACTATAAACTTTAAAGGAATATTGACACTAGTGATTATTATTGGCGGTTCAACTATTATAATTAATTAATGTATTAGTTAATCAATCATATTTGTATTCTCTTGTTAATTCATTATTGACTAGGAGAATAAGGTACATGGAATTTACTTGCTTTGATACTTCTTCCAAAATCCAAAAGCAAACATTGTTTCCCTTTGACACCATTTTGGTCATCTTGTTATTTAATTGAATCCTTGTAATTTTAAGTTATCTAGGAATAATCTCTTTTTCTTCCTCTATCCAAAACATGCAAATACAAAAAAATCATTGGCACTACCATTTATGTGGGACTTACTATACGATGATAAGAACATCTAAAACTTTCCTACAATTTGATATGAAATCCATCTCCAAAGTACCTTCTAACCTAATTTCTCAGTTACTATTCTCTTTTCCCAAAAACATAGCTTCCCATCTTCCATCCTAATCTTCTCTAATTTATAATAATGATAATCTATTCTACCATATTAATCTTTTATATGTGGGAAAAAAAAAAATATTTTGCTGTGTTGATTTCATCTTCAATGCTTGGACGAGTCAAACTTTCTAAAGATAGCAATGAATACAATAAAAAAAATTATGATGCACTGTAATTCCACGAAAATGGTACTCTGTAAAGGACCATATATTCATCAAAATGTCTTACCATATCTTCATCTTCATCAAAGTGTCTTATCGAGGCAGGCTTATGAGAACTAAATATACTTCCCTATCCCCTCATCCCTGTCCTCTTGTAAAGATTTTGTTCAAATAATCAAATAATGACTTCCCAAAAACCTTCTACCACCTCTTTCTTCTAAAAACATTTCCAAATACACCCTAACAATTTCTTCTAAAACATTTCCAAATACACCCTAAGACATCATGACTCTAATTTTTCTTTTGTCCATTCAATTTCATTAATACATTCAATTTCATTAATTGATACATGGCATTGCATCCAAAAACAAAGAAACTTTGGAGATAAATCTTTTTACAAATAATAAATTTAAAACATAATGAAATCATAGATCCTTTTCGTTTTCTTTGAATTAAAAATCAGTCACTTAAGCACTTAAGTATCTTGCACTAGTACAGATCCAGATTGTTTTGGTCCTAGTCATTCAAAAGCAATGAATCATAATATGACAACAATCATATTATCTATTGGGGTTGCTTATGTGCCAAAGAAAGTGCCCCACATCTAAAGTTTATGTCCGAGATATACAAGTTATAATTCGAACCACTATCTACGCATAACAAGACAATCCTTTCAAGCCTTTCTTTCCAGCAGATCAATAAGCATTATTGTCCAGTCAATCAAGAAAGAGTCTTTTGGCCGCCATGGTCGTTGCATCTATTGCTACAAATATCAAGCTATATCTGGATTACTGTCTTATTCAGCCACTTGGCTCTCATGCATGTCTCTTTAAAAAGTATTCCTTTTATCAGCATTTAAGTCACTCAGCACTCGATGTTATTCAAGAGTCCGTTACAATTTTAAGGAGCCAAAACCAGTATGGTACATTGGGCATGGTCTCAAAGCTATGTATCTAGATTGTGATTTCAGAATCAGTGTGCTCAAATACCGAACAAGAGGCTCAAATACCAAAATACCAAACAAGAGGCTCAAATAACAAAATACAATGTCCACTTCCTACACATACAAGAAAACTCTATAAGAATGACAAAGATTGAGAGGATTCGCCATTTTTGGACATAAGCAGAGCATGATTGTAAATTGTCAAAAATAGATTCCCTCGAAACATTGGAATGTCCATTGCTACTTTCATGTCTCCATTTTCAAAACTTGCTCCACTAAAATCTCAAGAGTATAACATTCTCAATATTTTATATTGACTCGTGCTCTTAGTAATTGTTATTTACCCGTTAATTATTGCATTTTATTTAATGGTATACCGCAGTATTTATTATCACTAATGAATTCAATACAAGGCAGATATCGGGCCTCAAAAAACAAATTGTATTGAACTTACTTGCAGGGTGCCGCACTGGAAGCCTGCATCTGTGCATGTCTCTGTTAAGGCCAGATATGTAGACCATGCATCTCTGAAATATAATGCAATGAAAGCCCAATATGTAATATCATCGCTATGAAATTTAACCATGTTCAGATTCTCAATGACACTTATCAATGAGATACTCCTCGCCATATGTACAAGTTAAGGTTCAGCCTTTGTAGCTGCAGGAGCTAGCTTAATTTATCGAAGGTATGCTGTTTTTATAATGTCCTCTGATTTTTCGATTATATATCAATGTGCAATATATCTTGGGAATACCAGATAAAATTCATTCAATATGACACTGAGATGGGATCTACATCAATAGATTCCTGGTCTCTACAATAACTTGACATGCACAACGTAATATTACAGTCAACTGCTTGCAGTACAACACGATGGAACATGAGCAGCACACTGGCTTCTGAAGACAAATATTCACAAAATATGAAAATTGTTTTGACATACCATGCACAAATTACTAAAGATCCAAGTGAGGATCCTAGGATAGGATTTTTCACTTCTCATCCACGACAAATCATGTCAAGTACTTCTGTCAATTTTCAGTACAACCAGCCATTCTACTCAAACTCCCTTTCAAGAGTTTGATTGTGAATCAAAAAAATGTTGCCAAAGTTAAGTGCACTGCAATGCAATATTAAGAGAAAAATGACAAATTGAAAGTTTAAAAATGAATATTAACGTTAGTTGAGAGGAGCTTTATCCTTCTTACCTAGAACTAATTACAGCAAGTGATATGTTGAGCTTTTAATAAGTATATTGTTATATCAACCTTGATACCTTGAGTCTTGAAAAATCCATTTTACCTTACTACCATTCTAAGAATGAAGAAAAATGCCCAATAGTTTCTCCCAAATATGTATTCCAAGAAAAAAATATTACATACATTCAAAAAAAAAATCTTGATTAATTAATATCAAAAAACAAGTTTTACAATTTAAACATTTCCGTACCTGAACAGGTAAATAACAATGAGTTTGTTGGGTTGTGGTCTAGCGGCATGTCAAAGCGCTTGCTATAAAGATGATCCAGACTCAAATCCCAGCGGAAGGATCCAGTAGAAATCCCATCGAGACAGAGTGAAAGTCCCGGCAACCTTGTTGGCCCATCAATGCAGGAAAAAATTAAGCAGAGCTTTGTTTGCAGGTTATGCACAAATGTTTCTGATAAAAAAAACAGGAGAATGGGAAGGCCATCAATGCAGGAAAAAATTAAGTAAGCAAAGCTTTGTTTGCAGGTTATGCATAAATGTTTCTAATAAAAAAAACAGGAGAATGGGAAGGACAAATAGTTAAAAAAAAAAGGTGATATTTAAAAAAAAATAAAAAAAACAGGAAGATGGGAAGGACAAATAGTTAAAAAAAGGTGATATTTAAAAAAAATAAAAATACAAAAGAATGATAATTATGAAAAGTAAAGTCATTCATTCAAGGTGGCTCGCTAAAATAGGTAGAGAATATATCCCCACCAGGGTTCATGTCCTGTCAATGGCATGTTCATGTTTGTCGATGTACATTAAGATACAAAATAATAGTTAGAACTTGGGATTGGATGTAAGTTTTTGGCTACTTTGGTGGAATAGATAGTTTCACTTGGGGCTTATAAGTCAAAGGTAACTGAATTGAATGATGCTAGTGGTTCTCCATAATGCTAGAGATCCACAAATAGGTTCATCCTAAAAACAAAGTTATTTCAAAAAAAAATAAAGAATGCTGGTTCTGATCTATGATTTTGCAGTGAAGTGGAGGACTTGCAGCAATGATGACTCAGGATCAAATCCTGGCAAGCTCACTCCCCATGATAATACAATCAATCTAAGTCCTTTAAGGTGTAGGTCCTGTTAACTGCACAATGATGGTTCCAAAATAATGTGGAGGTGCTAACAAAGACATGCAGAAACACCTAGTCCTATTCAGCATAACTTTGCAGCCTTGGAAACTCTCGAGGATGAATCCCTTGCAAGGGAACAATGCCCCTCCTTCCCACAATTGCAGAGGATAAGCAGACAGAGAAGGAACAACCTGCAAAGTTAGTGGAAAAGGAAAAGCCCCAGAGCCGAAATTTCCAAGAAAATTCACTCAGGAGAAGCAGAAACTCAAACAAGTACCGACAGAGTCATTCTTGCTTAGTAGAACTGATTGGTGTTGTAGAAGAAATATCCAACTTCCTGGTGACTATCACACGAATAAAGGAAGTGAAAGCAAAGCCATCGATTCTGGCAGAGCAAATGACCCTGCTGCAATTCAAAGATTACATGGCAGGAATCCCTTCCAATCAAGAAGCAGAATCTAGACGGCAGACTGAACATGTTCTTCTCACGAGGAGCAGAAAATAAAAAAAATATATTAGCGAGGAAGAAGCCGAAAGAAGAATTCACAGTCCATGTTGAGTTTGTCCTTCTTTGATTTGACAAGGAAAATGATATGAAGTAACTTCAAAACTACTCTTGAAATGTATATCTTTTTTATCTTCTTATCTAATCAAATCAGAAGACAATACTTTTGTAGTCCTGACAGAGAAATAAACTCCACTGGTAGAAAAAGCAGACTGTTTTGTGAAAGTCCAGATTGGGGTGTGTTACCAACCAACCTGAAGCTAGAAGTTCGAAGCCCGCTTGAATCTTCTATTACAACCGTACGGATAAAGCCGTCGTACTCTCTGAATCAATATAAAGTAATTGTTACTTCTAAGAAAATATGGAGGTGCTAGTAAAGGTGGTCCGTGAGCCAATGCAATGTTTTTATGCCCATGGAACCAGGTGCAAGCCAGGGGTGACCTTGACGAAAAAAAAATTACTCCTCGGTGGTAGAATCGTAATGAAAGTTAGCATCATTGCAAGGCAGATCTTGGAAGGAGTTTCATACCCTCTCTAGAAAAACAATCCGGGGGCTTAACTAGCCAATAATAACAATAATTCAATCGAAGTCATGTTCCATCACTTAAATCGCTGGCTTGACGTGGGGGAAACACAGGCTTAAACCCACTAGAGACATGCAGCAATGTTAATGCGGCCACTCTTTTAATACAACCATATTAAAGTAGTAAGCTGTTAATGAAGTTGTTTGACCAGAGTTGAGTACCCTTTCAGGATTAAAGGGGTTTCTGCATTAATATTAATGATGATAGGGCAAAATGCTGTCAAAATATGAAAATTTAAAATTAATATATGAATTGAGAAAGAAAATTGAAAGGGCAACATAGCTTGGATACCCACAGAAGCAAATTGTGAGTTCCCCACATTAAGTTTTAAAAAAAGAGAAGTTTACAATGATCCAAAGAAAACAATAATATCTAGATAATGCTGTCAAGGGTGTCGAGTTACGGAAACATATTAATTATATTATATACAAAATTTAGATATTATCACAAATAAATAGAAAAAAAATATTTTCACATAGAGGAGACCTTGATACCATAAATGCGGACTTTAGGTGCCAATTAAGATATATCAAACAACAAAATACACAGATATTTGAATAACAACAATAAACTGACCTGAAAAAGAGATGGGTGTAAACACATTGCTCCTGAAATAGTGGAAATAGTAATTACGTCTTTGCCTATTTCTCAGTAAGAAGATTTTTCAGTCGGTTCAGTCGGTTGTGTCACTCTGCAAGTTCTCTTCATTAGTTTACTTTTACATTTAGGTAAGATCAGTTTTATCAGTGGGGAAGTAGGGCAGTTAAATTAATGGAGCCGATCTTATCTTTCTAGAGTCCACTTAAGTAGATGAAAAGTTAGTCGAGTTTATTATTCCTTTAATGTGGAGTCTGTTTTTACTTATGTAAGAAGTCTAAGTCATAGCTCATATATATATATGAGTCTGTAGTCAGTTGAGGTAGATGTAGAGAGGTAGAAATAACATAGTTGTGAAGGAGAAACAACAACTAAGGAGTCAAAGACGTCCGAGAGCTCAAGCTATAGTTCTTGCAGAAGTGTTTAGAAGTCATTGGAGTCAAAGCTCGTTTTAGTTATTGTATTTTGTATTCACGCGCAGCACCAAAGTTATTAATATAAAGTATTTTGTGTGTTCATAATTCCCTGTGTATTTCTAAGTTTATGTGCTAAGCATAGCACTGTGATATTCTACATCCATAAATCGAGTATTTTGTGTGTTCATAATTCCCTGTGTATTTCTAAGTTTATGTGCTAAGCATAGCACTGTGATATTCTACATCCATAAATCGTTCATTAAGTGTTTGATCACAACGCGTAGAAATTATAGTAGGTTTCCCTTTGGGCGGTAAGTCCTGAGTGTTCAGTGAGTGAGTTTTGTGGTGCACAGTTTTTGAGACTGTGTTGTGTAGAATAGTTTGTGCATTGTGGATCCAAGATTTAGTATCACAGAAGGTTGATCACTAGAAATTTGATCAAGAGAAGGTTTTATCAAAACAAGTTCTAAAGAAGCAACTTTGTCATAAGGAGAAATATGGCTTCTACTTCAAATCTTCAACCACTTTTACAGGAAAAAATTATGCGTTATGGTCCTTGACCATGAAAGCATTGTTTCAAGGTCAAGATGTATGGGAGATATTCGAGAATGGCTATGTGGAACCAACATATCAAAAATCATATAATGCACTCACACAAGTAGAGAATGATGTTTTGAAAGATCAAAAGAAGAAGAATGGAAAAGTGATGTTTTACATACATCAAGTCATGCATGAGAGAATACTCCCAAGAGTTGCATCAGTAAAGAAAGCCAAGGAGGCATGGGACATATTACAAAAATATTATCAATGTATGGACAAAGTCAAGACTTCAAAACTACAAATTGTTAGAAGAGATTTTGAAGCTCAATCAATGAAAGATTCAGATTTAGTAGATTCATTTTATACCCATGTTATTGGCCTGATAAATCCGATTAATTCTCATGGTGAAACCATAGAAGACAGAAAAATTGTTGAGAAGGTACTTAGGAGTCTTCCTCCTAAATTTGATACCCTTGCTGTGACATTGGAAGAAAAGACCCGATTCGATTTAGTCTAGATGAAGTGCAAGATTCCCTCATTAATCATTAACACATATTAAAAAAGTCAAACATGTCATTAGAGAATGAATTTTTTATTCAGTCATATATAAGTTGTGGACGAGGAAGGGGGGAGAGATAAATCTAGAGGCAAAGGAAGAAGTTATTTCAGAGGTGGATGCAGTAGCAATCCTAGAAATACTGGTGGAAGAGGTCAAACCCCAAACGCTAGTCAGTGAAGTGGTCAAAGAACTGACAAATCGAAGATTCAGTGCCATTACTATAAAAAGTATGGACATTATGCATATGAGTGCAGGAAGAGACAGTATAATCAGAACAAGAAAGGATAAGATCATTCAAACAACACAAATAACCAAACTAATCTTATGCTTATGGCACATGTTGATGAAATGACTATAGTATCCCCATTTGAATGTAATGTTGTTCAAGAAAGTCATTGTGACATATGGTATTTAGATTCAGGCTACAGTAACCACATGACAGGAAACATAGAATTATTTTCTAGTTTGGATGAATTGGTTGAAACCAAGGTTACACTTAGAACATATATCCAAGTCATTGTCTTAGGAAAAGGAAGTATAAACATTTTAACTAAACAAGAAGAAGAAAAAGTTATGCCTGATGTATATTATGTTTCTGGTCTGAAGCATAAAGTGATGAGAATAGGATAGTTGTTATTGAAAGGATACATAGTTTACATGGAAGATAATCACTATGTGATTATGGAAAGATATCCAAGCAATCAACTTATTGCAAGAATCCATATGACAAGTAACATAATGTTCCCATTGACATTGAATCCAACCAAGAAGAAAAATACAACGCTAGTTGTTGGTAAAGAAAAAGATACCCAGTCAGACACTACATTTACAATAGAAAGTGTGTGCAGTGCCAAGGAAGAAAATAGTGCACACAGTATCAAGAAAGGAGAAAGTGGTGCATAAATGAAGGAAACATTACAATCTAAAACACAATATGATTCCTGGATATGGCACTTCATATTTGGACATTTGAACTTTTGATTTCTAAAGCTGCTACACACAAAGGATATGGTAAAAGTGTTTCCATTAATAGAAAATCCAGAAAGGATATGTGAAGGTTGCATATTTAGCAAGAAGCACAGAGAATCATTTCCATTTGGGAAGTCTTACACAACAAAATATCCACTAGAAATAGTACATTCAGACATTTGTGGACCAATGCAAACTCCATGTATAGGAGGAAGTACTTATTTTCTGATATTTATTGGCGATTTCCCAAGAAAGACATGAATGTATTTTTTAAAGCACATATCTGGCGCATTGGTTTGTTTTCAATAGTTCAAATCACTTGTGGAGAAGCAGAGTGGTTATTACATCAAATGTCTAAGAACTGATAGAGGAGGAGAATAATTTTCAAGATAATTTCAGAACTTTTGTAAAGATCATGGCATCTACAATAAATTTACCACGTGATATACACCAGAGTAGAATGGTGTCACAGAAAGAAAGAACAAAACCATCATGGAGATGGAACGCAGTATGTTGGTAGCCAAACATTTTTCAAATGAGTATTGGGCTAAAGTAGTAGCAACTCCAATATACATCATGAACAAATGTCCGACAAAGAGTGTGAAGAACAGAGTTCCTCAAGAATCCTGGACAAGATTAAAGAATAATATGATGCACTTAAAGGATTTTGGTTGTGTCGCATACACACATATTCCATATGAGTTGAGAAACAAGTTGGACAACAAACGACAAAAATGTATATTTTTTGGGTTGTATGAAGAAACAAAATGATACAAGTTATATGATCCTATGGCAATAAAAGTCATAATCAGTCATGATGTTCAGTTTGTCGAAAATAAAGTATGGGATGGAAGCATAGAAAAAAAAATTAATATAATTGAACATGATGACACAAAGGAAGAAGAGGTGGTTCAAACACCATGTACAAGTCAATGTGCAGTCCCTTCTACACCTGGCACTGTGACGCAAATCACAATGCAAACTACTCTAGTAAGATCAACACGTGTATAGTCTACACCTAGAGCGCAACTAACTCCAACAAGAAATCCAAGAATTTCTACATCTTCAGATCCTACATTAGCAATTTTGTTACCAAGGAAGACAAGAATTCTGCGCAACATCTATAATGAGGACACGACATATTCATTTTCAGTTTTTTCTTTGTTTTCACAAATATATGATCCATTAACTTTTGAAGAAGTTGTCAAAGATGATGTATGGGCTCAAGACATGGATGAAGAAATCATATGCATAGAGAACAATAAGACATGGAAGTTGGTAGATGTACCTGAAGACAAGGATGTGATAAGTGTCAAGTGGATTTGTTGATACTGAGAGGGGGGTGAATCAATATCAAGTACAATTTAAAATATTTTTTTCAAATTATAATTAAACCATTCAATTACATCCAATGAGAAATGAACAATATTATAAGAGTTACACCAATACACCAAAACACACCATGCACAATATATGCGAAATAATCAATAGTTATTGTTCAAGGGAAGTAATGACTTCCAAAGGTACCTACACCTTCCAAATATAAAGGTAGGGATAAACCTCCAAGAGGAAGATAAAATCATCCAATATCAAGAGAGGGTTGACCTCTCCATCCTTTCCCCTTCCTTCCACCCAACAATATATGAGAGATAATAAAACTTTACATTAAATCATCGCCATCAACCAACCATCACATAGAACATGATAATGCTTCCTGAGAATTATGAGAATTCTGCAATTATTCAATTCTTGGAATACTTTGATCCTATAGAAAATATTACTCAATGTATTCTCTGAAACTCCACGAAGTTTCACTCCTTGAATCCTCCCCAAAAAGAAGTTATAGAGAGAATGGTAGACCTTATTCAATTATGGTTTATTCAGACGAGTGAACTTGTACAGAATGCCTCGTACTCAATATTTAAAATCAGATTCTAAAACTGGCACATAAGAAACTACAACACGTACTCTTTCCAATGAAATTGGTCTCACTTAATTTGGATTCTCTATGAAGAAGTTATGACTGTTTTACCTGGAACACCTTAGAACACGTCACCAAAAGACTTCATCCTCCCTTGAAATCTGATCTTCTTTTCTTCAGATTTCCTCTGAAATTCAACTTCTGTATAAAATGAATGTATAATGATATGTATTTATACCCTTTATCTCACTTCCTTTTAACATTAGGGACGACTTGACACTTTCTTATTTTGTAATTCTTTTATTTAATTATCTTCAGAGCCGACCTGTACTTCCTTCTTCAATTCACTTTGTCATCTTCAAAAATTAATTTCTCCTCAACCATGAGGATCCACGTGACATGCCACCTACCACCAAAAACAACATGAGGTATACTATCCATCCATGGGTGTTGTGTCTGCATGTGCACTCTCCTTCGTGTCCAAATAACTTCATCAATCTTGCGGTCTAAATCCAATTACTAGGGTTGATATCAATGACAACAACCAATCTTCCCACAATCTCCCCCTTTGTCACTGATGGAAACACTCATGCTCCCCCTATCATCAATATCCCAATTTCTCTCCCCCTTTGACATCAATGCCAAAGGGTAGGGATGTTCCCCCTGAGTTTAATGGAAAAAAGTAACTCTCTTCTTTGGGGCTACTCTCCCTGAACATGTGGCACTCAATAATACTTCATCCTTATTTTTGGTCTTTGGGACTTTTTCTTCCATGGAATCCTTTTGCGTGGCTTATGTCTTCTCTCTCTTCTTCGTGTCTAGGATGTATACGTTGTTCGGTCTTCTTGTTGCAATTGCAACCAATCTTCCTGAGTTATTTTCTCTGATTTTACATTTTCAGGATTCAAACGTAAGAGTGTATCCTTGATTAAATATTTTGCTGACACTGAGGAGATTCTGCTTCAGATATTCAACCAATAGGACTTTTCCTACTTTTACATTTTCACTTCCAAGCTTTACAATTCCTTTTCCAAGTATTTTGGTAGATGATTCATCTCCAAATTCAACATTGACGTAGACCCCCAAACCCTCGGGTCGAGATCCGTACAATATCTCTCTAAATCTGCCCTTTGAGTCTAATAGACTCTTTGGTTTCCCCTCGGAAAATAACCTTCATACACAACAGTGTTTTTCCATAGGTCCTTATGAGTGTGCTCACACGATCAAACACAAAGCATCAACCCAAATCTCCTGACCTGAAATAGGATCACGCCCTTCGTAACTATGGGATTTCGGGTTTCACAATTTCGCGAATCTGGATGCAATGCTCTCTGTCCTTTGACCTCCGAACCCCAAAATGGTCCACAAGGTTTGACTCCACCAATTGAGGAAGACACGCCACTTGTCGCCCTTGCAGTTTTCTACCTTTGACGTAGACTCCTGCCACCTGTCACTCTTTTGGGTTTTCGGGATTCTCACTCCCAAAGCGCTATCTCCTCCGTCTTCAGACACCCAAAGTGACAGAATCTCGAACCTATAATCCAATTCCTGTCACAATTCGCGACGTCGGGACTTTTGTTTCTCTCTGCTCAACTCCTTGTCGTTAAGATCCCCGAAATGCCGAAATGATCCGACGGCTTGTGCAAAGAACGATCAACGATCCACGTTGATTCTGGATCCTAGAGTGGTAATCTCGCTTGCCTCTAACCACCCTGCAAATTTCTTGGATGCTACGGTCCTCGCTATTTCCGGAGTTCTCCTCGGAAAATTTCGACCGTTCAGTTCCTCCTCAAGAACCTCTGGTTCAAAAATCGACTCTGTGATCCTTCTCTGGGATGTGACCTCTGCACACCACTTGGGCTTCCTGCTTTCTCTTGAATGATTCGAAGGCCCTAACCCTTCTAAGCTTTCTTTGCAACTCAGGTCTTCAATAAGACTTATGCACTCACTCTTTGCGGCAATCCTTCGAATACCTTAGCATATTTGAACCCTTGACTCTGTGCACTTTCTTTGCAACAACAATCTTTCAATCTCTCAACCTTAGTTGTTAAATTCTAAGGTTTTTCCCAGCCTGCGCACACCTTGTACGGCTCATGTGATTTGCCTGCACTTATGTGGGAATGAGAACAATGGTATCCCACATGATCTTTCAGAGATGAACTCTGAACCTTCGTCAACACACTCCTTGCGGACGTTTCACTGCACTCCTTGCAGGAAATTCTCTCACTCAGGAAGAGAAACAATTGAAACTCATTATNGTGATCCTTCTCTGGGATGTGACCTCTGCACACCACTTGGGCTTCCTACTTTCTCTTGAATGATTCGAAGGCCCTAACCCTTCTGAGCTTTCTTTGCAACTCAGGTCTTCAATAAGACTTATGCACTCACTCTTTGCGGCAATCCTTCGAATACCTTAGCATATTTGAACCATTGACTCTGTGCACTTTCTTTGCAACAACAATCTTTCAATCTCTCAACCTTAGTTGTTAAATTCTAAGGTTTTTCCCAGCCTGCGCACACCTTGCACGGCTCATGTGATTTGCCTGCACTTATGTGGGAATGAGAACAATGGTATCCCACATGATCTTTCAGAGATGAACTCTGAACCTTCGTCAACACACTCCTTGCGGACGTTTCACTGCACTCCTTGCAGAAAATTCTCTCACTCAGGAAGAGAAACAATTGAAACTCATTATCCTTCTCTCAGATTCAAACATTCAACATGAAATCATACATTCACAGTACTAAAGCAAATGCATAACAGATAGCATAAAACAACTGTAAGCATACCATTTAACGTGTACAAACATAAAACATCATAACACCATAGATTTGAATTAAAGCTTCATATATTAATTCAAAGCTCCTGTACATGAGTTCTTCTTCTCAACTCTCTGCTACAACTGTCCCTTCTCTTGCTCTATGCTAATGTTCTAATGATACAATGATACAAATATGAGGGTGTCTATATCTGTTTTCCCTCCTGTTCCTAAAACTATCTAATCTGGAATTTAAATCTACCTACTTTCATTCACTATGCATAAATGCCTCTACCTCCTGCAGATGAGAGCAAATTGCTCAAGATTTGTTTACAATATGCAAGTACGCTTCCCTTTAACCATTTCATTAATGCTTCAAAAATTTTTCCAAAACATGTAAAATGTGTGTTGCACTTTCCAGTTGTCTTCTGCCTTCATGCTTGCTTGGCTAGCTGCTTAGGATGCTCTTGCATCATACTCCCTTCCTTGAAAATTTTCATGAACTCATGTTCATGAGCTCTTGCACAGTCTGTCCATGCTTCTGAGTTTCTTCTTCATCCTCCCAACTGGCATATTCAACTGGATGTCCCTTCCATTTGACCAAGTATTCAAAATACTCTTTCCTCTTGGTCTTCCTGCTGACCCTCTTATCAATTATACTTTCCATCTGTGGCTTTGCAGCTACAGGMATTTGTTTGGTCCACTGAACTTTTGTCTGTTCATTCTATGCCCCTACTTCTTCAGCTCTATAAGGGTACAAATCTGAGATGTTGAATATCGGTGAAAGTCCGATCCCATCTAGTAATTTGATCTCATATGCATTTGCCCCAAATTTCTTTATGATCTTGCATGGTCCAATCTTCTTCATTTTCAGTTTGTTATACATTCCCCTTGGGAACCTTTCCTTCCTCAGATGTGCAAGAATCAKATCACCAACTTCAGACTGAAGTTCTCGCCTTTGTTGATCTGCTCTGCGTTTATACTCTTGATTTGAATTTTGCAAACGTTCCCTCACTTGGCTGTGAAGTTCCTTCATTGCTTCTGCAAAATCCTCTACACTAGAACTTCTAGTTTTATTTAGTTMCGAATCCTTTAATTCAAAAACTCCCCTTGGTTGCATTTCATATACAATTTGGAATGGACTATGTCCTGTGCTTCTATTGATCGAATCATTATAAGCAAATTCCACCTGTGGCAGAATGTGATCCCACTAACTGTGGTGTTCAGTCACTAGACTCCTCAATAGATCTCCCAAGATTATGTTTACAACTTCCGTTTGCCCATCTGTCTGAGGTTGATATGCTGAGCTAAATGAAAAATTTGTCCCCGACTTCTTCCATAAAGTCCTCCAAAAGTGTCCCATGAACTTGGTGTCTCAATCTGAAACAATACTCCTTGGTAAGCCGTGAAGTCTAACAACTTCTTTGAAAAGCAGGTTTGTAATATAAGTTGTGTCGTTGGTTTTTTGGCATGGTATAAAGTGTGCCATCTTTGAAAATCTGTCTACCACCACAAATATTGAGTCAAACCCTCTTTGCATTCTTGGCAGCCCTAATATAAAATCTATGTTCACTGCATCCCACGACCTCTCAGGTATGGGTAATGGTTGGTATAACCCTGTGTTCTTCCTTTTTCCCTTTGTGTGTTGACAAATTATACATCTGTCCACAAATCTTTTGACATCTGTCCTCATCCCTAGCCAAAAATATGAGCCATTTAATTTTGAGAACATTTTTTCATGACCGAAATGTCCGACCAATCCTGCACTATGTTTTTCTTTCAACAGATTCTCCCTCATGGAGGATTTTGGAATACACAGTTGATTGCCTCTGAATAATAATCCATCCTGGATCATATATTCAGTCCATTGACTTCTGTCTCTGAGAATTGGATTCTTATATGCCTCATACGCCTCTTTGAAATCTGGGTCATCTCTATACATGTCCTTGAGGTTATCAAAACCCAAAGTTTTGACATTGAATTCCTGCATCAGCAAACATTTCCTGCTCAAAGCATCAACAACTTTGTTAGCAGTTCCAGAAATATGTTTAATTACAAAAGTAAAATTCTGCATGTATTCAACCCATTTAACATGTATTTGGTTCAACTTCTCCTATTGAGTCACGAATTGTAAAGCATGATTGTTACTGTACAAAACAAACTCTTTAGGAACCAAATAATGTCTCCATTTCTTCAGTGCTTGTATGACTACATAGAATTCCTTGTCATATGTTGAATATTTAATCTTTCCTTCATTCATTTTCTCATTGAAGTATGTGATCGGTCTGTCATCTTGGCTCAAGACCGCTCCAATTGCAAATCTGCTTGCATCACACTTGACCTGAAATGTCTTGTTGAAATATGGCAACACCAAAATTGGTTGTTCAGTAATCTTCCTTTTCAACAGATTGAAACTTTTCTCTGCTTCTTCCGTCTAGTGAAAATATTTATGTCTTTTCTTCACCGTTTCCATGATCGGTGCACTAATTCCACTAAAATTTCTGATAAATCTCCTGTAGAAACTAGCCAATCCATGAAAGATTCTAACTTCAAATATACTCTTCGGCGATGACCAATTCTTAATCACCTCCACTTTATCTGGATCCATTTTCAACTTATCTACAGAGATAACAAACCCCAAATAAATGAGCTATGTCCTCATGAATGATGATTTCTTCATATTTATCAGCAGCTTCTCTTACTATAGTCTGTTCATCACTGTAACCAAATGCTTCAAGTGTTCTATTTTTGTCTTGCTGAAAATCAATATATCGTCAATATATACGATGACGAATTTTCCTATGAAATCCTTCAGGACTTCATTCATCAACCTCATGAAAGTACTAGGTGCATTTGTTAGGCCAAATGGCATAACAAGCCATTCATACAACCCTTCATTTGTCTTGAAGGCTGCCTTCCATTCATCACCTTCCCTCATACGAATTTGATGATATCCGCTTTTCAAATCAGTCTTTGAAAAAAAAATTGCTCCACTCAAGAAATCCATCAAATCATCCATCCTTGGCAAAGGAAATCTATATCTGATGGTAATCTTGTTGATTGCCCTTCAGTCTGTACACATCCTCTAGCCTCCATCTTTCTTAAGGCTGAGCATTGTTTGAACAACGCATGGGCTCAAGCTCTCTCTAACCAATCCTTTGTCCATTAAGTCCTGGACTTGTCTCTTGACCTCTTCATTCTCCTGTGGCGTCAACCTGTACATTTCTTTGTTCGGCAAACTGGCTCCTGGTATAATATCGATGTGATGACTTATACCTCTGATCAGTGGCAACAAACAAGGTAGTTCATCCACTACTATATCAAAAAACTCTTCCAGTAACTTCTAGATTTCTTCTAGTAAATCATCCACTCTTGTATTGGTTAAAACAATTCTATGCTTCCTGACCACGATGAATTGTATATCTTCCTTCTTCTTAACCTCCTTAAGAAGTTCCTTCCCACTCATGAGAAGTACAATGTTTCTCACTTCTGGTTTCACTTCTTTATCCTTAATCGGCAACAACATGTGAGTTCTCCCATTCTTTTCCAGGGTGTATGTGTTCTTTCTCCCATCATGAATCACATTCCTGTCATATTGCCATGGTCTACCCAACAATAGATGACAAACATCCATGGGAATGACATCACATAGTATTTCATCCTTATATCCTCCTATTTTAAATTCAACTAAACATTGTTTAGTGCCATTTACTTGATGTCCTTTTTGTTGCCACGAAACTCTGCATGGGCTTGGATGTTCAATAGTATCCAGCTCTATCTTTTCTACCATCTTTGTAGAAATGAGATTGTTTGTGCTACCACTATCCACAATGACTTTGCATACCCTGTCTTTGGTCTTGCAAGCAGTCCGAAAAAAGTCTGTTCCTTTGGGATGGGTTCTCCACCTCCTTTTCTGGCGTTAAGAGAAATTTCCTCATCATTAGAGATCTTCCACCCTCAACATCTTCTACCTCAACATTCCGTCCTTGTGCTTCGAAAATGTGAGTTTCACCACCTTCTTTCTTCTTATCTGGACACTCATAAGATTTATGTTCAATTTTTCCATAGGTAAAACATTTCACTTCACCACCTCTGCCTCTTCCTCTTCCTCTGGCTTGAGGAAAAGTGTTTCTATCAGCATACTGCCCTCTCTGTGAGCTTCCTCCTCTCTCAGGTTGAGGTTGAGTTTGAGGTTTCTTCCCCTCTTCTTTAGATTTATGAGTTCTATCTTGGGCAACTACTTTGCCTCTAACTTGACTTCTGCCTTGGCCTCTCTGACCTTGCTTCCAGCTTAGCTTCTCTTTAGCTTTCAGAGCTATCTGATAAGCATCCTCCACATTCTAAAATATCATCATGCTCATCTCATCTTGAATTTCATACCGTAGACCATTCATGTACCTGGCAACCTTTTCATCATCGCTTTCCCGATGACCTGCTCTGATGTTTATCTTATAGAACTCTCCAGTGTATTCTTTCACTGACATCAACTTCTGTCTCAAATTTTGCATTCTCCGAAACAGAGTAATTTGATAATCTCTGGGTATAAATTTGGCTTTCATCTTTGCGACCATTCTATCCTAGCTTTTGATTTTCTTCTTGCCTTTGCAGTGTCTGTCAGCCTGCAGTTCATCCCACCACAGTGCTACATGTCCTTTAAGTCTTGTGACAACATGTTTGACCTTCTTGTCTTCCTTGACGTCCTCATAGTCAAAATATTTATCCAGAGCTCTAATCTAGTCGAGAAGATCCTCAACATCCAGGTTTCCCTCATACATGAGAATCTCCATTTTTTCCCTGGCACCTATCCTTGAAACAACCCTGAATAGGCGTTCTTCCACAACATCTTTGACTACAACTTCCTCAGTTTCGGCTTCATTTTCACTTTTAGATTCACTGATATCCCCAGCATCAACTGTGTGCCTCTATGTCGTCTCCATGGCATCAAGCCTGACACGTAATTCACACATCTCTCTTTCCCTTGCCGGGTCATGTAATTGCCTGTCTCTTCTTCTTGGCATTTTCCTTCCCTTTTCCTCTGGTGGATTAGGTATTTTCCTGTCTCTTCTTCTTGGCATTTCCCTTTCCTTTGGTGGATCGGGTATTTTCCTGTCTATTTTTCTCAGCGGCATGGCTGTAAAATTCCTCTTTTATCAGCTATAGAAAGCAAAGAAATCTTTTTAGGCTCTGATACCACAATTGACGTAGACCCCCAAACCCTTGGGTCGAGGTCTGCACAGGATTGCTCTAAATCTTCCCTTTGAATATAATAGACTCTTTGGTTTCCCCTTGAGAAATAACCTTCACACACAACAGTGTTTTTCCATAGGTCCTTATGGGTGTGCTCACGCGATTAAACACAAAGCATTAACCCAAATCTCCTGAATTGAAATAGGATCACACCCTTTGCAACTTCGGGATTTCGTGTTTCATGATTTCGTGAATCTGGATGCAAGGCTCTCTGCCCTTCGACCTTTGAACCCCAAAACGGTCCACAAGATTTGACTCCGCCAATTGACGAAGACATGCCACCTGTCGCCCTTGCAGTTTTCTACCTTTGACGTAGACTCCTGCCACCTGTCACTCTTTCAGGTTTTTGGGACTCTCGCTCCCAAAGCACTATCTCCTCTGTCTTTCGACACCCAAAGTGCAAAAATATAGAACCTCTAATCCAATTCCTGTTGCAACTCGTGACTTTGGGACTTTCATTTCGCTATGCTCAACTCCTTGTCGTTAGGATCCCCGAAATGCCGAAATGATCCGATGGCTTGTGAAAAGCACAATCAACGGTCCACGTTGATTATGGATCCTAGAGTGGTAATCTTGCTTGGTTCTAACCAACCTACAACTTTCTTGGATGATACGATCCTCGCTATTTCAGGAGTTCTCCTCAGAGAATTCTGACCATTTAGTTATTCCTCAAGAACCTCTGGTTCAAAAATCAACTATGCGATCCTTCTCTAGGATGTGACTTATGCACACCACTTTGGCTTCCCTCTTTCTCTTGAATGATTCAAAGGCCCTAACCTTTATGAGCTTTATTCGCAACTCAGGTCTTCAAGAAGACTTATGCACGTACTCTTTGCAGCAATCCTTCGAATACCTCAGTGTATTTGAACCCCCGACTCTGTGCACTTTATCTGCAATAGTAGTCTTTCAATATCTCAACCTTAGCTGATAAATTCTAAGGTTTCGCCCAGCGTGCGCACACCTTGCATGGTTCCTGTGCTTTTCCTACACTTCTGTGGGAATGAGAACAACGGTATCCCACCTGAGCTTTCAAAGATGAACTTTGAACCTTTGTCAACGCACTCCTTGCTGACATTTCACTGCACTCCTCGCAAGAAATTCTCTCACTCAGGAAGAGAAACAATCGAAACTCATTCTGCTTCTCTCAGATTCAAACATTCAACATGAAATCATACATTCACAGTACTAAAGCAAATGCATAATAGATAGCATAAAACAACTATAAGAAGACCATTTAACATGTACAAACAGAAAACATCATAACACCATAGATCTGAATTAAAGCTTCATATATTATTTCAAAGCTCTTGTACATGAGTTCTTCTTCTCAACTCTCTGCTACAGCTCTCCCTTCTCTTGCTCTATGCTAATGTTCTAATGATACAATGATACAAAGATGAGGGTGTCTATATCCGTTTTCCCTCTTGTTCCTAAAACTATCTAATCTGGAACTTAAATCTACCTACTTCCATTCACTATGCATAAATGCCTCTACCTCCTACAGATGAGAGCAAATCGCTCATGATTTGTTTACAATACGCAAGTACACTTCCCTTTAACCATTTCATTAATGCTTCAAAAACATTTCCAAAACATGTAAAATGTGTGTTACACTTTCCAGCTATCTTCTGCCTTCATGCTCGCTTGGCTAGTTGCTTACGATGCTCTTGCATCAAACATTTCCACCCTTTTTCTTCAAGCTGACAAATTTGCTTTGATCTCCGGTCATATGAGATGAGCACCCATTGTCTATGAACCGTTCATCTTCTTCTTTTCATTCTTTAGTGACCAATGCTATTCGACAATTTTCATTGTGTGAAATTTCTTTCCTTTTCCATTTTGTAGTTGGTATACAAATATTTGGCATACGATTATATTCCTTCATCTTTTTGCAATCTTGTGCTTTGTGACCAAGATTATTGCACTTGTAACATACAATATTTTGATCCATTAATGGGTCAAATGGGTTATAATTTATGTTTATAGGTCTATGAACATTTCCATATCTACTATTTTCACCATTCATGTAGCTTGCGTATTTATTCCTTTCACTGACTCTACAATTGATTGTCTTGTGTCCAAAATTTCCACAAGTATAAAAATGTCCAAGAAAGAAATTTCGATGCCTGGGAGTAAGTGATATTCTTTGTGGTGTGGTTCATATGGGTTCACGATCTATTATTTTGTAGTTTCCTTCATAATGATTGCTTTCATACCTGATGGGAGAGGATCTTCTTGATGTCTCATTCCTTCTGAATTCTAGTCTTCTATCTTGTTGTTCAACTTGTTTTGGAGTGTTGGTTTCATCATTTTCATCTTCCTTCTCTTGTTTTGTTTTCTTTAAACTTTCATTATATCCTAGTCCCATATTTTCGTTCATAGATCTTTGACTGCTAAGGATATCATCTAATTTTTCAGTGCTCTTTTCAAACTTTTTCAACTTTTCTATTGTCAATAGTAGCTCCCCTTTTGTCTGATCTGATTATTCTTTCAATTTCTCATAATATTCTAACTGTCCCTTCAAGATATCAATGGTATTTTCAAACTTGTAATTCTCTTCTTCACAACTACTCAATTCACCTGTTACTATTATGTTTGTGTTTCTAAGATTGTTATTTTCAGTTTCAACATGCTTCAACTTTTCAAGATTCTCATCTTCTTAGTCACTCTCTGCATTGTCTTTGTATCCCCAAAAGGAATCAAGGTTGGTTTCTTCATCTGAATATTCCTCAGAAATGATTTCTTCTTCTTTAGAATTATTTTGATCATCATCCTAGGTTTCTTGGGTTATGAAGAGGACTTCTCTTCCATCATTATCCTCTCCATCACTCTCATCTAAGGAGATGTCATCATCCTTGGAGGAGAATCTCTTTTTATTGTTGAGTCTTCTCTTTTTATAGTAGCAGTTTTCAACAATATGTCCTATTCTACCACAATTAAATCATTTGAGAGGAGACTTACCTTTGTATCCTCCACTTCCCTTCTGGAACCTTCTAATGAAATTTTTTATTTCTTCATCAAGGTTGTTATCCTTGTCTTTTGTCTTCTTTATGGATTTAAAGGTTGCTTCATTGTTTGGATGGTCACTTTATGTACCTGTTCTCATTTCATATGCTATAAGAGACCCATGTAACTCATCCATTGCCATTTTAGTCAAGACCCTAGTTTCTTCAGTGGTGGAGACCTTAACATCATACTTCAAGAGAAGTGATCTCAACACTTTTTGTACAACCAAGGATTCATTGATCTCTTCACTTAATCCTTTGATAGCATTAACAACTTCATCAACTCTAAGAAAATAGGTTGCAATATCTTCCTTTTCATTCGTCTTCAAATTTTCAAATTCTTCTCTATGTCGTTGAAGCTTGACCTACTTAAATTTTGGTTCACCTTTGTAGATACTCTTGAGTTTGTCCCATACCTCTTTAGCAGTATTGCAGCCCATCACTTTTCTACAATGGTTGGTGCCAATGCTCCTAGAATAACATGTCTGGATTTTGAATTACAACTCATAAGCTTCTTCTCATTTGGATCGTTTGGAGCATTATTTGGGATTACATAGACATTTACAACTGAGTACCAAATGTCTACTCGCAAAGATGTTAGCTAATTTTTCACTCTATCACTCTAGTATGCATATTTTCTTCCATCAAATATTTGAATCCCATTTGAAATGTGCTCATGGTCATTCATCTTTGCTCAGGATTTTCCTTCCAGTGGTTAAACTGTTCTGAAGGCAACCTGCTCTGATACCAAGTGTTGATATGGAGAGGGGGGTGAATCAGTATCAAGTACAATTTAAAATATTTTTCAACTTATAATTAAACCATTCAATTATATCCAATGAGCAATGAACAATAGTATAATATTTACACCAATACACCAAAATACACCATGCACAATATATGAGAAATAATCAATAGTTATTGTTCAAGGGAAGTAATGACTTCCAAAGGTAGCTACAGTTTCCAAATATAAAGGAAGGGATAAACCTCCAAGAGGAATATCAAGAGAGAGTTGACATCTCCATCCTTTCCCCTTCCTCGCACCCAAGAATATATGAGAGATAATAAAACTTTACATTAAATCATCACCATCAACCAACAATCACATAGAACTTGATAATGCTTCCTGAGACTTCTTCAACTTCTACAATTATTTAATTCTTAGAATACTCTGATCCTATAGAAAATGTTACTCAATGTATTATCCGAAACTCCTCCAAGTTTCACTCCTTGAATCCTCCCCAAAAAGAAGTTATAGAGAGAATGGTAGACCTTATTCAATTATGGTTTATTCAGGAGAGAGAGAACTTGTACAAAATGCATTGTTCTCAATATTTAACATCAGATTCTTAAACTCACACACAAGAAACTAAAGCCCGTACTCTTTCCAATGAAATTGGTCTCACTTCATTTGGATTCTCTATGAATAAGTTATGATTATTTTACCTGGGACACCTTATAACACATCACCAAAAGACTTCATCCTCCCTTGAAATCCGATCTTCTTTTCTTCAGATTTTCTTTGAAATTCAACTTGTGTATAAAATGAATGTATAATGATATGTATTTATACCCTTTATGTCACTTCCTTTTAACATTAGGGCTGAACTAACACTTTATTATTTTGTAATTCTTTTCTTTAATTATATTCAGAGCTGACCTGTACTTCCTTCTTCAATTCACTTTGTCATCTTCAAAAATTAATTTCTTCTCAACCATGAGGATCCATGTGATGTGCCACCTACCACCGGAAACAACATGATGTATACTATTCATCCATGGGTGTTGTGTCTACATGTGCACTGTCCTTCGTGTCCAAATACCTTCATCAATCTTGCATTCCAAAATCAATTACTAGGGTTGACATCAATGAAAACAACCAAGCTTCCAACAAGATTTATAAAACTAAGAAAGACGCAAAAGGAAATGTGAAAAAGAAAAAGGGAAGGTTATTTGCAAGAGGTTTTACACAACAACCTGGAATTGATTTCAATGAAACATTTGCACCAGTTACATGCATGGACACAGTCATAATTATGCCAACCATTTTCGTGCAGTACAAGTGATAAGTTTATCAAATGGATGTAAAGTCAACATTTTTGAATGGAGATTTAGAAGAATAAGTATATGTCGAACAACCACAAGGCTACGAGGTTACAAGACAAGAAGACAAGGTGTAGAGATTGAATAAGGTACTATATGGGTTAAAGCAAGCTCCCAGAGCTTGGTACAGTTAGATAGATTCCTATAATACACATAATGGATTTCAAAAAAGTGAAAGTGAGCCAACATTGTACATCAAAGCAAATCATAAAGGTAACATGTTAATTGTTTTCTTATATATAGATGATTTGATATTTACAGATGATTTTGGCATAGAAGAATTTAATTCAGTCTTGAAGGATGAATTTGAAATGACTGATTTGGGGCTTATGAGATATTTTTTGGGTATTGAAGTACACCTATCCAAAATGGTACATTATCTCATGGTCTAAATATGCGAACGAAATATTGAAAATATTCAATATGATAAATTCCAAAGAATCCCCAACACCTTTCATAACAGGATTGCATCTAAATAAGGAAGATAAAGGGTCCAAGGTGGATCCCTCACTGTTTAAAAGGCTGGTAATAAATATTATGTATCTAACCACGACAAGACCTCATATTATGTATGGAGTGCTAGGGGTGAAATCATGAAGATGGGTGTCTATTTTGCTTGTTTTATGAGAAAAAAATTATATTTTCACAAGTTCTTCAAATTACGACATACGAAAGTATTTCTTTTATTTAGTATTTCACTTTATAGTAAAAACAAAACTTTTGAACAATTTTGTTAGCTTTCCAATGACTATTTTTCTAATTTTTTTATTAAGATTTGATATGTCAATTTGACAATTGTTTAACAGTATGTTCCTTAAACATGAAAGGAATGATAATAAGTTATTTTTTCCCCCAACAATGTATCTATTATTAAACTTTTTTTTTTAACAAACAAAATATACTGCAACAATCTACAGAGACTCTATTTTATTATGACTATAATTTTTAATCGAACGGATGAATATTATAATTTCTAAATTTTTTTGAAGTTGACAAAGCTCAAAACGTTGCAGATTTTAAACACATGTTTTCTCCCACCTTGTATCTATCTTAATTTTTACTTAAAAGTAAAATCTAGAAATGCCATTTTGAAAAGAATAATTTAAGGATTATGAATATAATTTTTTCTAAATTTTTCACTGTGTATTTTTAGAGATACAGACCTCTGGTTTCACTGAATCATAATGTCAACTGAAAATATTATGCAATGATTTAAAAAAAAAAAAAAATAGATAAAAATAATAAAAACGAAAACAAATTATAGGAATTGAAAATAGATTCAATTTTGCAAATGCTGGTGTTATTTTTGAAACCAAATTTTGAGTATTTGCAGGAGTTCGCAACCTCCAAAGTTCAGGTAAGCTAGAGGGAATTCTCTGGTTTCAACATATAGTCCCATTCTCTAGTTTTCAGATGAAATAATCTTTCAGTAGAAAAACATTTCTTTTGGACGAAAAACTAAATTCTAATAGAATATGTCAAAATTAAACGGTTTCCAAGATTTTCGGCCGCAAAAGACTTTTTCATCCGAAAGATGGTTGAGCGAATTACATCGGTCGAAAAAAATCAAAAGACACGTCATATCATTTCAGTTCGCATCAAATCGTATAAATACGCTTTCGACCAAACACATTTAACACAATTCATCATATGTTTCATGGTTTTCTAGAGCACCTAAACAAAGTTTCGAATCATCTTTTTCATTTTTGTTGAACAAGATAATTGATGTTTGTTCCATTTTTTATTGGAATAACAATTTATATATTGAAAGATAAATGTTGAGCATTTTTTCAAGGTGAAGCCTTTGTTGAACATAACTTTTACAAATAACTATACTCATGGGGAACAAAAGTTTGCGCAAGAGAAAATTTGATCACACTTGAAATGAAACTTACCATAACAATCAAAGGAAAGAGAATTATTGGAGAAATAAATGAGAACGTGCAAATATTTAAGAAAGAAACAAAGATAATGTAAATAGACATTTTCAACAAGAAGAAGTCCAACCAGGTATGCATGCACATATTGTCTATATTAAAAGTATAGAATTCATATTTAAAATATTGTTTAATATAATTGATTGTAATTACGATTTGATGTTTTTCAAAAAACATAAATAGATTTGTCTCATAACGTCGATGAAGATGTTGAAACTGGAATTGATGCAGAAGACATTGAAACCAAAATTGAAGCAGAATAAGGATCACTTATAGGTATGTACATAAATTTAAATAATACAGGATGAACACTTGTATATATTTTTGTGAATTTATGTTCGGGTTTTTTTCTTTAATATAAACTTTAAATTGAAATATGTAGGAGAATCTATCAACATTGATGATGAAATATTAAAAAATGTTGATACTGACTGGGAAGGAAGAAGCTAAGAATTATATAAGATATTGAACTAAGGATATGTATAATAATTTTTTCAAAGATGAATCAGTAATAGTACACACTCAACTTTTACTTGGTCTAATAAATTCAAGAAAGTTAAAATAAGCTACATGATTATTGGGTATTCAAAAGTTGACAAAAGATACAAAGGTGAGACAAACTGTCTTTGACAATATAAATAGTTTATTAAAAGCTTTTGGAAAATCTCGAAAAAAGGATGTCAGTGTTTCACATAGAGTGATACAAACAATAGATGTTTCATCTAGCAATATAAAAGATCCTTTGACATGAAACATGGAAAAAACGATGGGAACATCAAGAAAAACATTGTACAAACATAAAAAAATTCGATTGCAAATAGATGCAAATGATTAACTGGCTTGTTAGACTGTTATTTCTAGACAACCTTGCAAAGATGGAATTGCAAAAAATGTTAAAGATTTGGCCCGTAATTGTTGGTTGACAGAATCTTGAGTTTCACCACATACAATGGATGTGTTGCGATGAAGAATAGCATGAAAATAATATGAATAACATACAAAACATATATTTCCAATGAAACAAACATAATTGTTCAATAAGTTCAAAGAAGAGCACAAAAAAGTTCAAATTTCCATCAATACATTTGTGCAACAAAAACCATGGTTTGTTAGACCCATCACTATTTGTGACACTTGTTGTTATCATTATCATGTGGAATTTGAGTTGTATTATGACACTTTTTTTTATTTTGGTAAAACTTTATGGCCAAGTTCATCTCCTTCCACATTCCGTGCTTTTATATTGTTATAGCAAGATTTGCCTCACCATTGCTATCTTGCATAGAGGGCCTTTTTCCATTTCCCTATGTAGACTTATCAACCCCTTTTTGATAAATCCAGAGACAAAAATATATATTTTTCCACATATACGCTCCTTAACTGCTTTGAAAGATGTGTATACGCTTGATGCTCCATTACAACTCACGTATATCAGGATTTGTGTCAAAAAATACAAAATGAGGTCGTGTTTCCATGTCACAAAAAAGGATCTCTAATCTTTGGCCTTCCATATACTAGAAATGTTCTGACTCAACCCTTTAGTTTCATTTTGGAGGCTATAGAAGCACAATTTCGAGCTATGGAAAAAGAGGAGAAAGCATTCAACTTTGAGAGAAAAGTTACTCTGGAGAAATTACTTCATATTGAGTCTACATCCCTTTGTCCCTCAAGTCTAAACACAGTGTTCAGCCCCCAAGCTCTTTCCTTATTGTTGAGAGGACCTCATTACCTCTTTGCTATGAGATTTTCTTTGGAGGAGGATTGAAGTGGTAGAGACCCAGTTGGAAGGAACTTGGTTTCTTGGTTTCAAACTGTGCCGACACGAAAGTCTGTAATGTTGATACTTATGTTAATCAATTATTAATAGAAATATTGCTTTCCCATCCTATCGATATCTTGAAAATATATGATTATTATCCATGGGAATGTTTGTAATGTTTATTAATGGATTGTGCTATCTGATGTGCTAACTCATTTGATATATTGTCACTATATACTTGCATCACTTGTTTGTTGAGAACTTCTTGCAGGTGTAAAGATTTGGGTCAAATTGCTCAATGATGGAATGAAATCAAATGATTGGATCAACGTAGGCTTGTTCCTCATATTGGACATTAGTTTATATATCACATGTTGAAATTGAGTTGATTTCTGCAGTCATACCTGTCTGTTGTGGTTTACCATTGGCCATACAGAGTTTTTGTCTACCGACTGGTTAATCTTCCAGTCACTATAGAGAACATTCTGGATGCCTCTTGCATATAGTTGTCACATAATTATGTCTATTCTTCCAGATTCCACCGTATGTCTCATGCTCTTGTTCAAAGGAAGTCTATCAACCTGTGTCAGCCACTCCTAAGAAATCTTGACTTTCCATGTTGGCCATACCCTCAATTTGTCTCAGAATCACGTGATACTTTGGTCTTATGATGCACCCTGACCCTACTTTCATCATTGGTAGGTCACCTTGAACCCAACAATCGACATTTCATCATGGTTCATTGACTGGGTGGTTTCCCTTGTGTTCGACGGCAAGACATCTATTCACACTTTGGGATTCATGCAGTGTCTTGGATGCCATTACCTTATTGGTGGTTTCCTCACCTTTTTCAATAGTTTTCATCATTGGTTGCTATTCAGAGGGTCTTTTTCATGTACTACTTTCATTTGGCACACACGAAAGATGCACAGGGTCATTGGTTCATGAACATGTTCTTCGTCCGATCTCCACCAAATCATGAAGCTCCTTCTTTGTTCCTCATTTTGACTGATGAGAGATGCCTTAATGCTCTCCTTTCAGCGAGTCTCCTTCCATCGACTTTAGCTCATGTATTTTGGATATGAGACCTAGAGTTTTATGAGTACCTTGAGGCTTGCAGTCATTAGTGGCAGGCTCTCTCGCCATTGACAGATGAGAATACATCAATGTCTCCTGATCAATGGATCTCTCAAGTGTTCGACACCAGCTCCTTTATTCACATTTGTAGAGATGTACTCCGTGCCTTGATACTGACTTTCATCACTGGTAGGTTGTCTCACGTTTGTTTATGGTATACCTCAATGACTGGTAATCAAACGATGTCTCATCGTGTTCGACCTCAACTCATTTATTCACATGATGTAGACTTGCACCATTGGAGGATTGTATTGAAGACTTCAAGACATCACTTTGTGGATGCATCTTTCCTAGATTGTTGCTTCCATTTCATTGTACCGGTACCTATTTGACTTCAATGATCATGGGAGATTAGATTGTACTCCATGGTATACAGATATCTTCAGATTGATTTTGAGACTAATTTCACTGGGCCTTGTTCGTGACTATGACATATATTGGCATGTAACCACATTTATACTTGCCTACTCATGACCATGAGCACTTGTTGGTATATTTTCCACATGGATCTTCATTGTATTCTTGGCAGCCATGTATGAAAAGTTAGTACATAATGTAATGAGCAATTGAGTTCGTCTAGCTGGTTCTCTACCACTCCACTTATAGGTTATTTATAATGTATTTTGACCATCACAGATACTCCTTTGATCTCACACATTAGGGGGCATATGTTATAGCAAGACTTGTCTCACCATTGCTATCTTTCACAAAGTGCCTTTTTCCATTTCCCTATGCAGACTTATCAACCCATTTTTGATAAATCTAGAGCCAAAAATATATATGTTTCCACATATACACACCCTAAATTCTTTGCAAGATGCGTATACTCTTGATGCTCCACTACAACTCATGTATATCGGGATTTGTGCCAGAAAATACAAAATGAGGTTGGGTTTCCATGTCACGAATAAATATCTCTGATCTTTGGCCTTCCATATACTGGAAACGTTTCAACTCGACCCTTCAGTTGCATTCTGGAGGCTATAAGAGCACAATTTCAAGCTATGGAAAAAGAGGAGAAAACATTCAACCTTGAGAGCAAAGTTACTTTGGAGAAATTACTTCATATTGAGTCTACATCCCTTTGTCCCTCAAGTTTGAACACAGTGTTCATCCCCCAAGCTCTTTCCTTATTGTCGAGAGGAACCTCTTTGCTATGAACTTTCCTTTCATGGAGGAATGAAGTGGCGGAGACCCAGTTGGAAGGAACTTGGTTTCTTGGTTTCGAACCATGCCGACACAAAAGTCTGTAATGTTGATACTTTTGTTGATCAATTATTAATAGAAATACTCCTTTCTTATCCGATTGATATCTTGCAAATATATGATTATTATCCATTGGCATGTTTGTGATGTTTATTAATGGATTGTGCTATATTTTGTGCTAACTCACTTGATATATTGTCACTATATACTTGCATCGCTTGTTTGTTGAGAACTTCTTGCAGCTGTAAAGCTTTGGGTCAAAGTGCTCAACAGTGGAACGACATCGAACGATTGGATTGAGATAGGCTTCTTCCTCGTATTGCACATTAGTTTATATAGCAGATGTTGGAATTGAGTTGATTTCTGTAGTCATAATTGTTTTTTGTGGTTTGCCCTTGGCCATCGAGAGTTTTTCCCTTGTAACATATATATGAAATTCTATGTGAAAGAGAAGGTGATGAATTATTTTACCAAAAAAAATGTGTTGGTGGAAAGAAATGTGATTGTTGTGGAAATCTAAGTTTGTTTCACTCAAATTATCCTATTGATATGAATGATCAATCATTTTCTAATATAATAGTCAATTGGAAGAGATATGAATATATCGACAACATGAATCCACATTCTTCAAATGTTATTTCCAAAAGGATTGATTTGAAAATAGATAAAATATGTGTGATAGATTTTTTGAAGAAGTTTGAAGAAGAAATTTATAAATACACCAAGCATTTACATAGAGCTCGATGGCAAGAACTACAATTCAAACAATCTCATGAAGTGTTTCCACCAGGTACAATTTTGTCTGTAGTTGATTTTGCAGAGAATTACACATTTGTTGCACAAAAATAAATGCAGAGTGAATATTATCATTCTGATCAAGTAACTATATTTGTCCACATTCTATATAGACATGCTCAACACATTCTTGATAACATAGAAAGCACCAACAACAATCGACATGTTATTAAAGATTATCACTTTTATGTAAGTGATGATCGAGCACACGACACGCCTTATGTACAACGATGCTTTGATAAATTTTATGATTCTTGCGAGATTTCAAGTTAACAAGTTCTTGTCTTGTGCAAGTTTTTTTGGTATGTTGGAATCCAAGATGTAAATAGATCAATTCCATATGAAGCCGATAGAATACATGGGACACAAAAAATGCATTCAGTTAAAAAAAAAACACTATCAAAATGTGTTTGCATTTGATAGAAAAAATGAGCCTTGTTTGTGGTCAATTTGCATAGAGGACACAGAATCCATAGAGATTTGTGAAAACGAAAATGAAGAATATGTTAAAGCTTGGAGACATACTAAACTTAATATAAAACAGAAAATGCCACTTGCAAGCTCAGAGGAGATGGAATTAGATGAAACTATAGTGTTAGTTGATGGCGATAGAGTTTTTGATCTTGTTAGATAAGGTAATCTTTATGTTTAATTTTTTTCAAATAACTTGTAGATGTACTTGTGTGATAATCTAACACGAACTATTTGTTGTACAATATATCCAATTATTTGCAGGAGATGTATTTTTCGTGGTTGCACCTATAGACAACACCAAAAACATGAAATATTATTTGATGCAATGCATAGAACAAAAAATGAGGTTATTAAAAGATTTTGATGATAATGGTTTTATATATGAAATATGATCCATTGTATTGAAATGATATTTTTTTTCAAGAAACCCATCAAAACGATACTCATGTTCACTTTCAAGACTACGAGTCAGATGTCATAAGTTGTCATTATAGTCATTTGGTATGTGCAACATGCATAAAGTTAATAGAATTTCAATAAAAAACAAAGTTAGAAAATGGAAAATGTCCAAAGCCGATCATGAACGAATAATTGAAGATGGAATACCATTACGATTTCTTTAAACAAGTGACGTGTACATTCCAGAATTTTATATTTTGCATTGAAAGTACACGTATTTATGAATATCTAGGATTCTATAATCATTTCCAGTTTAGTTTACTTTCATGGTCCATTCAATTAATAAAAGTTGTATTTTTGATGAATTATAAAGTTTACCAAGCCTTATTTACAATTCCAGGGAAGAACCTATAGATTGTATCTAGGGAACCTAAATTGACCTATACTTTGGATAATTATATTTTAATCCTACAAATTATCCAAATCATATACACAAATCCTTTAATGCATGTAACCAATTTACTACATATATGATTTGCATTCGTTATTTGCAATTTGATTGTTCAATTCGTTTTCATATGAAGAGGATAACTTCATATCAAAACTATGACCCATTTCCATGTCATTATAAGGGACTATTGATGGCTTACAAAAACTTTAAAGACATCTTAAAGTGTATGATTAACATCCTAATTAAAGAATTCAAGGTAATACATGTATGATTAACATTCTAATTAAAAATTTTAAAGTCATCTTAAAAAGTATCAATTTTAATTATCAAATTGTGAATTTTGATTCCAAAAGTGTTGATATTATATTAAATTGTTAAATTTCTGCATTTAGGTTTCAATATCTTGAAGAAAATTGAAATAAAAATGTGTATGATGAATAGGTAACAAGTTACTTATATTCTACACATTAAACCTAGTTTTCATTGAGTTTGATTGAAAAAAACTTAAGTTGAAAACGAATTTGATTTTGTGGCCTGATAACAAAAAATAATAACTAAAAGGACATCTACTAAAGCTTGGTTTAATGCATTTAGATTTTCATAATTTTAATTGAATTAATGGTAGGGTTTATATTAATGACATTAGTGAATATTTCCAATGTGGAGAGGATTGATAATTTCCATCAACCATTTTCTACCCTCAGAAAAACAACTTATATCAATATAAATTTTAATGAAAATAACTTATTTATATTAAAGTATATTTTAATTTTACATATTAAAATAGGTTCTAATACTTCCAATGTGGAGATTGATAATTTCTAGATCAACCATTTTCTACCATTTTCAATAGATAAAAATTTATATCAATAAAATTTTTAATGAAAATTGCTTACTTATATTAATGTATATTTTAATTTTACATTCTAAATTATGTTTTTATTTTAATTTTTATTACAAAGTACATTTTTATTTCACATTTTCTTGAATAAATATATTGAAAGCTCGAAAAGAAACCAAAGAATAACATAACCACTTTAGTGTTGGATTGTCATTTCATTGTGAAATTTCATAAGAATCTATAAAATTTGATGACTTGTTTTGACTATTTTCAACCATATTTCCAAATTAAATATATTGAAAACTCGGAAAGAAAACAAAGACTAACATAACCAATTTAGTGTTGGAATGTCATTTCATTGTGAAATTTCATAAGAAACTATAAAATTTGATGACTTGTTTTGACTATTTTCAACCATATTTCGAAATCAAACAAAATTTAATTTATAAGTTAGAAACTATAATTTGATAGTTCACAGTATCGTAAAACATAAATTAACCTTTTGATCAAATATGAGACAATAAATTGATATTTTGAATTCCATATATATATATATATATATATATATATATATATATATATATATATATATATATATATATATAATCAAAGTTTCAATAGTTACACTGCCAAATACATAGGCTCCACATCCATTTTAGTATGATAAGCAAAACTAAGACATTTAACTCCAAAATTATGAACTCTAAGCCACCACTTTAAGATAGATCAACTCATACCTGCAATTCAAACCTGCAAAAGAAAACATAATTCAAAATTTACAATTAAATATATGTACAAATTTAAAATAAAATGTACACATGTACTATTTTAGATAAATAAAACAAGTTGTTATTAAATCAAAATTAGCATACATACCAAAAGAGTTAAGTCTCATCCTCCAACATACTCCTTTCCAAAAAACATAATTACGTCGAAAGGCATACACCTATTAACAATGGGCACCCACCTTTTCCAAATGGCTCAAAATGGCTTTCTGGCAATTTTGGTAATTACTATTTTTAGCAGGTTTTAACTTCCGGGGCAATTTTGAGGGCCCAAATGAAGGTTTTTCAAGATCAAGGTTTTCAATGATAGACAAAGGCATGATTGAGCCCCCAAAATGAATATCCTCGATGATACCTTGTCAACGAGCTATCAAACGCCTAAAATGGAGATCGTATGCAAAAGTTACGACCCCGGGAAGTTGATGTACTCACTTACCCAAACGGGGCCCACATGACTTTTGGCGCTTCATCTCCCAGGGTTAGGTTTTTGGATGTCTAGGGTTTTTGGCATTCCTGCTTATTGCGAAAAGGCCTTCAAAGCCTCATTGTAATCATTTTCTTGCGAATGCGAGTAGCCATCACATCTCTTCTTAGAGATAACCTGCCACCATTCTAGCAAGTCTTTCACTCTGTATTTTTACAGTCTCTGTGCATTTCTTTCATTAATAGAAATCGTGTATTACTGTGTATCTGTGTTTATGTTTGCATATCCGATACATTTCTATTATATTATTGAATATCTGTGATATCTCTATGCATTTCTTTATTATATCTCCGATCTCATTTCGTGCCGAAAATAATCCGGATCAGTGGTATCAGAGCAGGCTTCTCTTGATCTTTTTTTTTCGTGCATGTCCTTGATGAGGTATGAGTATAGCAAGTTGGGTCTCAATCTTGTCTCTCTTGAAGACAATCGCTCTTGCACACCCAAGAAACCCTCAATGGCAGAAGAAAAGAAAACCGACGGAGTAGATGATCCTATCAATCTGTTGCTTGAGCAAGCTCTCACATGACAGAGGGATGAAATGATGGAGAATTTTTCCCACATCCTTCAACGCCTGCCGATAGCATCAGGTGCATCTTCATCAAGTGACCACTTTGGAGGCACCTCGCCTTTCAAGGTACAAGTTAATTTTTATATTCCTGTATTTGAAGGACAGATAGATGCAGAAGCCCTAGAAAAATGGTTAACTCTACTAGAAGGTTATTTCTCTGTTCACAATTTTTTCGACAAAGAAAATATCACCTTCACACTCCTTAAATCTCTCCCTCATGTCAAACATTGGTGGGAAACTTACTGGGAGCAAAGTTCCACAGAGGAGTCTAGAATATATAGGGTTGATCCCACTTGGGATTTTTTTGTGGATGCGGTAAAGGAACAATATTACCCTGTTGGAAACTATGAGGACCAACACATGATATGGACCACACTGTGAAAATCGAGTGGCCAAATAGTTCTGGAGTTCACCAATACCTTCAATACCTTGCGCACCAAGCTAGGTATCAAAACCTCTGAGCGACATTTGGTTCTGAAATACTGTGGGGCTCTACACAGATACATCCAAACTGAAATGGATTTTCTAGACATTTCATCAGTCGGTGATGCCTATCGATATGCTGTTAAAATCAAACAGAAATTTAAGCACTAGAAAAAATGGGAATTCGGGTTTGCAAATATACAACAACCAAAGTATGACAAAGACAACCCTAACAAACAGTCTCCTAAAAACCAATCCAAGACACAGGAAAAGAATGGTCACGGGAAGACAAAGAAGGACACTAGAAAATGGTGCGATTTACACAAAATCCCCTGGCACAACACCAATGAATGTCGCTCAAAATAGTCATTGGTGGTCGAGATCAAAGACAAGGAGGCAAACCCTGATTCAGAATCTGATTATGAAAATACCTGTAAAGGATAGATCATTGATGCAGACCCCACTACTATTTTCGTGACTGCAACAATTCAACCAGAAGAACCAACAGATCTTGAAGAGGGGGAGTGTCTTTTTCATTCACAGATGTGGTTGAAGGGGACCCCGCTACATTTTATTGTTGATAGTGAAAGCCAGAAGAACCTCATCTCAGTAGAGGTCGTTAAACAATTGGGATTGTCGACAACACCACACCTATAGCCATACAACATCGGGTGGCTTTGGAAAGGACGAGATATCCGTGTCAACCAACAGTGTTTATTTTCATACGACATCCAACCCTTCAAGGATGAGGTATTATGTGATGTTGCCCCACTGGATGTCTGTGATGTTCTCTTGGGCCAACCATATATGTGAAGACTCCATGTTGTTTATGAGTCTCGACCCCGTAGTGTCATTGTTACTTTGGGGGGTCATCTCTAAAGAATACCAGAGGTAGTTTTGACTACTGTTCCACCTAAAAAGTGTCGTAAGGTAGTATCTCATACTGTAAAATTCAGCTTCTTCACAATTTGTTCAAAAGGAGAACAAAAGGACATTGCAACCACTACAGCCTTGCCCCAAGCACCTTCTATCCAATAGAATCAGGTTGAAAAGGCTGCAGCAAAGTGAAAAGATACCTTCTGCACATCATCCTCTCATGTATCTCGACTTTTTGAGCAGCCTCAACTGCAACATGTTCATGACAGATTTCCACAAACTAAGCAGCACAACGTATCTAGCAAGACAAGCAGCTCACCAAGATGCAGATTCAACAAATTCTTTTCCCTCTCCCCTGGGAACTCAACGCAATGGAGACCATTACTTCCTAAGGAGGGAGGATTGATCCAGGTAGATATCAATGGCCACCCACCTTTTCCAAATGGCTCAAAATGTCTTTCTGGTAATTTTGGCAATTACTATTTTTAGCAGGTTTTAACTTCCGGGGCCATTTTGAGGGCCCAAATGAATATTGTTCGAGATCAAGTTTCTTAATGATATCCAAAGGAATGATTGAGCCCCCAAAATGAATCTCCTCGATGATACCTTTCTAACAAGCTATCACATGCCTAAAACGGAGATCGTATGCAAAAGTTACGACCCCAGGAAGTTGATGTACTCACTTACCCAAACGAAGCCCACATGACTTTTGGCGCTTCATCTCCCAGGGTTAGGTTTTTGGATGTCTAGTGTTTTTTGCATTCTTTCTTATTGTAAAAAGGCCTTCAAAGCCTCATTGTAATCATCTTCTTACGAATGCGAGTAGTTGTCACATCTCTTCTCAGAGATTAGCTGCCACCATTCTAGTGAGTGTTTCACTCTGTATTTTTACAGTCTCTGTATATTTCTTTCATTAATAGAAATCATGTATTACTGTGTATATGTGTTTATGGTTGCATCTCTAATACATTTCTATTATTTTATTGAATATCTGCGATATCTCTGTGCATTTCTTTATTATATCTCCGATCTCATTTCGTGCCAAAAATAATTTGGATCAGACCTAGCCGCCTTCTTTTGTAATGGGTAGCGGCCACATTTTTATAAAGGTGAAGCGCATCGGCTCCCATTTAAGTAGAATGGCAGGTGTCGATAACAAGAACATTTTTACCTTTGTTTACGAATACAATGCAAATCCTGAGATTGATATTTAAGATTCTTTTTCATTACTGCCTGGATTTGTCTCGCGATAATTTTGATATTCGATTCTTGGTTAATCATTTGATTATGAGCAAGATTTTGCTGCACATCCTGAGTCATATTGAATATTTTACCTTGGATTTAATATCCAAATGAGAGTATTCACTCAAGCATCAAGTGCGTTGAAGTTTATTAAGATGGATAACCTACACTTCAAAAAGATGTTTGGTTTAGGTTTCTCATCGCCACAATGCACAGGTAGTCAAATCCTTCATTTTAAGTTTTAATGGCCATAATTTAATGATTTCAAATTTAAGGGTTTCATATATAAAAACAAGAGGCTAGTTTTTATTTTCTCTGTCTACATCTTTATCTTTGTTCTTGAATGAATAATAAACCCCAAATTGAAATTTATGCTCTGATCCATGATTGTCTGGCTCTATTTTTGTATAGAAAATTTGACCTGCGACAAAAAAGAAACTAAGCAAAGAACACTATAAATATAAGGAAAATTAGAAAAATACACCACTGCAATTGGGTTTGCTTGACAATGGATACTGAAGGCAAGATGTCCATTGAAGCCCAAGCCAGTATGGGTTTCAATCACAGAACTGTACAACTGCTTGCTCTGGACAATCCAGGGCTTTTCATGGTCAAAGAAGGAAATGTTAACTTGTCGTAGTGTAGCAGAAGGGGATCGAAGAAATCCTGACCATGAAGAAGAATGAGACGATAAATATCTGGCAAACCAGCCTTTTGGAACGCTTCAAGCTTCTTCATTAAATTCATCCAGCACGCGCATGGTCACAATATGTTAGCCACATTAAATAATATGCACGAAACAATAGTTAGCCATTAGATTATAATATACAGGAAACAATATGCACGCGCGTTTCATTTTTTTGGCTTCTTTCGGCGTTAATCAGCCACGGTTTTGAGTGGTTGTGCTAGTGTAAACATATTTTCCACCAAATATAATTTAGACACATGTAACAATAAAAAATAATAATAAAAAAAAAATAACACATATTATCATATATACTTTAACTAAATATTAAATAAACAATAAGAAATAATAAAATACCCAACCAGAGTTAAACATATTTAAGATTTTCCCTCTCTTTTTATTACACTTTTTTGACACTTTTTTTAAACCAAACTTCCATCAGAAAGTTCCAAAACTTCCAAAATAGTTACTCTCGACATTAAACATACATGATTTAAACAATTTGTAAAATATTATCTAAAATCTTAAAAAAAATTAAAGAGAAAAATGGCGTTCTTGGTAAGAAATTTTTGTGTTCAGAGTTAGATAATAATCTGAAAATAAATATAGAACTGTGTATGGAGAAAGTTCACAAATATCCATATTAAGTCATTCTTCCAATGAAATACTTATCTCCTTATGGATAAAGTCCCAAATCGTTCAGGTGAAATTCTCATCCCAGGTGATCTTATTTGATCTTATTTACTCAAGAGTAAAATACTAATCCCCTTAGGAGTAAAATACTTCTCTCCTATTTTTCAGTGGTCATATAATCAAATTCCATAATGCAATTTGAAATTAAAGGACTCATAAATCTCTATATTAAGCCATTCTTCCAAGAAATTACTTATATGTATGAAAGTTCACAAATATCCATTTTAAAAACCATTCTTCCAGAAAATACTCATCTCCTCTTTCTATGGTGGAATAAATGTTCTCATATAATCTTTCATGTACATGAAGAAAATACAAACTCGCACATATATTAAGTCATTATTCAAAAACCATTTAAATATTTCATCTTTGGGATGTATTCATATTACATATAATCAAATGCTCTTTGAAATTATATGTGAGCTAGCTCACATATACTATATGTGTGAGCTGGCTCACATATACAATATGTGTGAACTATCTCAGATATACATATATGTGAGCTATATCAGATACACATATATGTGAGCTCGCTCAGATATACATATTTGTGAGCTAGCTTAGATACACATATATGTGAGCTAGCTCAGATATACATATACATAGCTTATTCATAAATCTACTTGAATGTTGGCTTTTGTGGTTAGTAATCAATTTAGTTAAAAGTTTGAAAATACCCTTCCAAGAAGGAATTCACTTCGTTGTATGTAGAAAACAAAAATGTCCATACTACGTCATTCTGAGACAAGAAGGCAAGAAATGCAATCAAAGAAAATTTAGAAACTTCTCATTTTCTGATGTGGGATAGAGTCTGTTCTCAAATAATCAAATGTTCAAGTTCAAAATTAGGCCTTCATCATGATCTAAACTTAAATAAGTTTGAATGTATCATTTAAGACAATGATAAGCTTATATAGGGGTTCTATATATATCAAAATAATTGATCAAAGTGTTGAATAGGAAAGGCTAAACTAAAAATTTGAGAAAATAAAATTTTGATAAAAGTAAAAAATATAATCTTATTCAACAAAAATAAGTTTGAACACTTTTATATAAAACCCCAACATAAAATAAAATTAAAACTCACTAATGTGCAATGAACATACATTTATGAATTATCATGAATGGATGCATCCTTCCTAGGTATGGATGCTTCCTCCACTTCCTACTCAATCCCAATATCACACACTCTTCTCCACATTTTGTTCAAGCACACTCTCAGGTAATCTCTTCTCCACATTACCTTATATAACATATTTCAAATTTGAAAATTTGAAAATTAAATTTAAATTATTTTAACACATTAAATTGTAGTTTTAAATTTTGAAACATGTAATTCCTGTGATGTATCAACCTATGATTCAATCAAATAAATTTTGTTTAATACATTCTTCTTTTAAGTTAATAATTTAAATTGCAATTTACAATTTTAATATATAACTAAATGTGTTTTCAACATGCAATGATACATGTGAACTCTCACCCTCTTCAAAATCTCCCAATGAAAATTGAGACAAGCCTGCCCAAGTAGTAGGAGATGGAATAGAGATTTATGAACAACACAACTAAGAACTAAATATAGGATTCAATGTGTTCACATTTATACAAAATTATAAATGTTGTTGATTTTATTCAAAATATTGGAGATTGGAAAATTAAAGTGTTCATCTATGGATATTAGAAAACACATACCTAATTCAATCCATACAAATTTAAACTTGTGGAATCAAGTCTGCTATTTACTGTAAATTAATTTAACATATCTCCAAACTGCAATTAATGACAATAATAACTCAATTATTTCTATATATACAATGATATATATCTAGATCTAGAATTAGAAGTAAACTATCATAAAATGCGTAAAAAAATTACTAACTATAACACATACCAATATTTTGTTCGGTTCATCATTTTGAATGAACTCCTTCCAACCATCATGGAAAATTTTTGCATCATCCTTAATATATTCTACTGACATGGTATCTAACTCCGCATCTGTTTTATATAAAAAAAATCACACGAGAATTGGCTTCCGCTCGCTGACGGTTCAAACCAACATCAACACCATAAAAAATTGATTCCAAATTTTTCCTGATTGCATTCCTAGCCTCTTTGCCAACTTCTGATGAAGCTCACAACTCTAAATGTGAAGAAAATTTCCTTGTTGGGTGGGATACTGAAGGTCGTGGAGGCCTGTGCAATGTCACATTTCAATATGCCCATTTTAGATCATATGTTTGTCCTTTACCATGCCCATAGTAATCAGATGGTAGATTAGTATAATCAGGGTGCATGTCCATGAAAAAATCCGCATAAAAGTGTGTAGCAAAATAATGTGGAACCTCATCATTCCATGAAATTTTTTTATATGCTGCGAGAAATTTGTTATACATATGTCTTTCTATGTCGGGGTGTTTAAAATATTGCACCTTCAACATATTTCTCTTTGTCCCATCTTTGAAATTTAATATGGAAATTGCGTTTTCTTTTGAAACTTTATTTTTTACTGTGTCTCATTTATTAGAGCCCATCATCTCTGACTTTTACCACCTCATCAAATCGATAAAACCGTTAGTGGTTGGCTCCATCTTTTGATATGTGTCCGTAAATTTTTGCAATGAATGCAAAACAATCTGCAATCTTTGTTTACTCTATTGAGGGAGATCCAAGATCCTCAAATTATTTTCCAACCTACTTTTAACACTTGAGCATTGCTCAAAGTTCATTGCTTTAGTAATCCCTTCCTAGGGAAGCTCATCACCAATATCCGAAGGATAGGTGGGCGTAGGCGTGTAATCTTATTTTTATTGATAACATTGCATCTTAAATCCACCTTCACCCTCTTCACCAACATTAAAATCTTCGTGACACTCACTCTCTCTTTCACTATCTTCCATCACTCTAAACTCATTGTCTACACACGGATTTGAAAGTAATTAGAACATTTAACTTGACATAAATTTAAATACACAAAAATACAAAAAAAAAAACCAAAATCAAAGAAAATTACTAAAAACATTTTCTTTTCTTGAGGTATTCCCTACATTCTCAGGTGTAGGAGTATCAATCCACAACCTATCTAAAAAGGCTACATCCATATCACTTACTTGAGAGCATTTTCAAGTTGATCTATTCACGGACTCATTTGATAATCTCCTCTAACGAGATTGTCATAGGTCACTCGGAGTCTCATTCGAAGAAGCGGTTCCTCTTCTTCCTTCTTGGGATAGCCTAGAGCATTTGTGAGAAATGTTTTGAGACTCATGTATCGACATCTCACCTCAATATCTATCATTTGAAAATTCATGAAAAGTTAAGCACAAGACAAGTATGAGTTAATATCTCCAACATTGACCAACAAAAATTATGAAGAAAAAAAAAAGAAGACAAAATTAATAGAAATGTTCTTTATGTTAGACACAATTATAATAGGGTGATGCATAACTCCACTACCCGTGCCCATTTCAAATACATTTTTGTTTCTTACTATTAACACAAATAACCTTGGTAAATCCACCAAAAATGGAAACAATATTTATACCAGCACATATTAGGACATAAAGTTGATGAAATGCTCCAAAAGTACAAATGGCAAGGCAAAGTCACAACATGATAAGAACTTACTATGATGGAAACACATAATATACGAAGAGTACATGGGTCAAAGTTTGGTAATGGAGTAATGACTCTATATGAGAAATCAAATTTCATGCATCCAATGAGTATGGAACACAGGCCATGAAAATCAACGATTAACTTTACGCCACGTTTGGTTGGATGGAAGAAAAATGCCATCTAATTAAATTTTAAAATGATGACATCATTACTTTATGATACAGTTCAAACTTACTTGGGTTTGCATCCAATCAAACATTTTCTAGCTAAGATGCAACATAAATTCGTGGGCAAGGCTAGATAGAAAAAGAAGTTGAAAATTCTACTCATGTCCATTCGAAAGAATTTCCATATTGTGGTGGAAAGGAGGAAGTTTCTACCATGTTTCATCCCAAAATAAATCATTTGTTCCATCCTTGAATTCCCCCAAAAAATGAGTGTGGATAATATCTTTCTTTTTCCAAACATTGTTCCATATTAAGGAGCTTGAAATATTTCCTGAAAGTATGATCAGGTCCTGAGGCTCTATGAGAGGGTAGTACTTCTTGCACCAAAGGAGGACCCATAGAGTATTTTCGATGTCAGACAATTCCACCATGTTTTGTCTCCATAGAATGAGATGGGGACATCTGGATCTTTGAGAATGAGTCCTCGTTTGAGGTTAGAGAGACTAAGCTTGTCCAAGTGACTAAATCCTGTTTCTTTTCTTTGTAAGTTCCACCCCACAGAAAGGATCTTTGGAGGTCTTAGGAAACTTTAAGGATCTCTTTGGGAGAAACCATGGATGAAAAAAAGTAAAGAGGCATGGATTGAATGATATACTTGAGAAGGACCAATTGTCACGATGCATTGAGCATTCCGAAGGACCAATTAGACAATTTCTTATTCATTCGGGAGAGAAGGTCCTCCCATGATGAATTTCATCATTTGTTTTCAATGAGAAGGAACCGATGTATCTTGATGGAATAGAGTTCCTTTGGAATCCAAGAGTCCTATAGATGTGAGCCTGTACAACAGAGGTAGTGTGAAAGAAAAAAAATTGAGAATTGAGATATTGATAGTGATACCTTTGTTTCTTTTGTTGGGTTGCTAAGAATTTTATTTTGAACTAGTGCGTACTTCAGAAGCTGAACCTATTGATTAGTGATTGAATTCAATTCTTTTTATGGTAGGAAGAATAAATGGACTTTAGGTAAGTATCCCCAAGGTCCATTTCCTTTCCATCATATGAGTCGGGTTATTCCGGTGTGTACTCCTACATGTCTTCTTTGCCTTGATGATTGATTTTGGATTATATTAGCTTATTACCGTTGATTGTGGATTAGCTTAGCTTATTACCATTGATTTCCATTACTTGAATATGGAAATTAGTACAAAACTAACAATGAGTACAACTTCCTTATATGAGTAATGTATCTGATTATGAACTACTGATTACACCGGTTTGAATCTCTCATTGTGTAGTAGCCAATGATATTGTTTCTCCTTATTTCCATAACATTCCATACTGTGAATCTCATCCTGGTACCATAAAAATGATCACTATAAGGAAGTAAGTCCATTGAATAGGGATACTTCTAACCTATGCCCTATTTGTCCTGTTACAATTAAAGGTTATTGTATGAGCTATACCATAGGGTAATGAAGCAAACAACATGAATTTTAACTACGAAGGGTAGTATATAATAAGAACTAAAGGCAATATCTTAATCTGTAATACAAGGGGAATAGATCCATTCCATTACTATGATATCAGTAATACAAGAACAACTTAACTTAAGGTTCAACAAGGTCATATCATGTTACCTATTTACCATAATCAATATGTATTGTGATATTAATCTTATCTCTTATTAACTCCATGTGATATCACTAGAAATAAATGGAACTAAGTATCAACACATATGTTACACTTGTATGTGATTCCAATGCTTGTGTAAATGCAAAGGGTAATATATCACCATCTTCAACTAGTATATGTGCCATATTGTATGTAACTTCAAGTGTTAATGAAAAATACAACTTTATTGTATTTTTAAAAAGTTGGTGTTTTAAAAATAAATGTCGTTTGGTACTTATTACATAAAACAATTATTTGGCTTTAGCTTAAAAAACATGTAAAAATTTCATTTATGTTTGATATCATTAAATATTTGCAAAAATGATCTAGCTAAAGAATTTCATATTGTCACTATGTGAATAAGAATTTTTTCATCAATTAAAATGAATAAATTATTTAAAAAAATTATTGAGAGGAATGTCATATTTGTTTTCAATGTCACAAAAACTTAATAAATACGAATCTAAGATCTTCAATGAAAAGGATTAATAATGATATACTATAATTTAATAAATACTAATTTAAGATCTTCTAGAAAAATGATTAATCATTTAACTGATGTTTAATATTAGTTCATGGTAAGATTCAATGAACTTTCAACCAAACAACATATGTTATTTATAGATTTCTTATCAGTTAAACATTCGTATCCCTAGTACCTGGTCAATTAGAAGTTCAAACACTCGTCAAAGTGGGGAAATTCAATTAGATGTTAAAAATTATGGGTTTGTCACCATGCTATAAAAGGTAGAACCTAAAAGATGTATGAATTTATCCTTTACATTCAATAACTAAGCATTGGGTATAATTTGTAAGAGAGAAACAACTCCAGTGTCTTGTAGGGTAGAATTGTAGAGAGATGGCAGATAAAAACTCAGACTAGTAGTTGGGTATATGTTTTTAAGAAATTGAAAGTGCACAGCGTGAGGTGGAAAAGAAGTTGTGGGTAGATCTGAAATATGCATGTTTTTTGTAAAGGGTATGTGAACCTTGTTTTATCTAACTCGAAGAAGAGAATAAACCATTGGGGTTTGGAAGATTGAATAGAATATTTTCAGTCTACAAGTTGTTGAAAATGTTAATAATCACCCACTTGCTACTACTGTTGTTGAGAGGGAGACTAGCATTGCTACTAACAAGATACGTTCAATCTTGTTGTTAGAGTTAGACAGTAAAGTATTGTTGTTTTACAGTCCAATAATTTATAGTCTATTAGGGATGTTGTTAGAAGACAGTCCAACCCTTAAAATATAATATATACATGTCTGGTTTATGATGGTTTCCAATCTAAGCTAGGAGCCTGTTGAAAAAGAATATAATGGTTGTTCTCAATAGATAATTTTCATGAAACAATGATATTATTAATGATATTATTCCTAAAGTATAAGTTCAGTATCAGTATAGGAGTTTCATAGTTATAATCTTAGATTTGTGTTCCTAGTGTTAAGATAGTATATAAGTATAAGTGTTAGAAGTTTAGGATGTGAATTGAGTTTGGACTGGTTTCATCATGTGTTCAGTGTGATAAGGTCCCTAATTTCTAAGGTTCTAAGTAGTAGTTATATATCCCATCCATGCAATCAAGACCGGTCTACGCCAACAATGCAATCAAGACAGTTTTAAGCCAATCATTCCTCCATCCTTCCAATAAAAAATATAATAGTAATAGGAGTAGTAGCAACAATTTCTTCAGTCTATAAAGCAAGGCATTGATTGGTTCATAAGTTGATCTAGAATCACCTTTACCAAATAACATATATGTAATAACATATATGTAATAACATATATGCAATAACATATATGTAATAGGCTATGACTTGGCCACAAGGTTTGCCCCCACAACCAAGTCACATCTCGTGGACTTAAATTTATGAAAAATTACATAAATTACCGAATTTACAGAAACTACAAAACCTTATAGAAATTACAAAAACTTACGGAAACTTACAAAAATTAGAGAAATTACAGAATTTGCAAAATTTACAGAAATTAAATTTACACCTAGCTTTACATTTACTTAAATTTATAGAAACTTAATAGCATCTCCAAGACTCGCAGCTCCAAGACCCGCAGCTCCAAGCTCCACAACTTCAAGACTCCAATACCCGCAGCTCGGACTGCCCATCAACACAACCGTGCCAACACACTATCACTAACAGTCACTCACACGATCACTCACACTATTGCAAAAAACTTAGAAAAACCGAAATAGTCTTGATGTGTGGGTAATATATAAACTTATTTTTGGTCGAAAGAATGTTTCGTCTAATAGGTCCTTTCGAGAGAAAAGATATTTTGGCCGAAATGATATTTCGGCCGAAACATTCTTTCAGCCGAAATATCTTTTCGGTCGGAATATTTTTCGGCCGAAAAGATGTTACCGGATGAAAATAATCCTTCTGGCTAAAATTGTACATGAAAATCGAGGGCATCGTCACGATACCATTCAATTTGATGTTCAAAGGATTGACTGAAACATATTTCGACCAAAAAAATAGAACTTTCGGCCAAACAAAATATTAGTTTGATCGAAAAAAGGTCTTTCAGAATTTTGGAGATCCGATTGTCATGAAAGTGTTACCCACCTTCATGAATTTACCCTGAGCCTAATCTCAAGGTTCATGGAAACTCCAAAATAATCACATTGGAAGGAAGGAATGAGAATTATATGATTTGTAATTGGAAAAATAGATTTTGGCATTAGATATTCTACTTCAAAATTTTTTAAACTGATTGGATACATTGAAAATTATTGTGGACATAGAATAGATTGCATGAAAAGTACCTCTAGGTACACATTTGAACATGTATGGTATCATGGAAATCAAGGAAGAAGCCCATAGTGACTATTTCTTCACCAGAATCAAAGTATGTCATAGCTTGTCAAGCAGTTTGGATGAGAAGAATGTTAAAAGATTTGTTTCAGGAACAACAAGAACCAACTATAGTATTTTGTAACAACAATTCATCCATCATGTTATCAAAGAATCATGTGTTTCATAAGAAAACCAAACATATTTATACAAGGTATTATTTTATCAGAGAATTGATAAATAACAAAGAGATCTGTTTAGAGTTTTGCAGGTCAAAAGAACAAGTCACATATATTTTTATAAAGGCTTTAGAAAGAGATGCATTTCAGCATCTGCACAATAGTCTAGGAGTTTGTGCAGTAACAGATGCGTGACAGTAAATGTAAATCAATTTTTGATGTAACATTTTGTACTCCCAACTACTTATAATTAAGGGGGAGTGTTGGAAATAATAGTTACAAGTCCATGAGCTTCATGTCTCCACTTATTTGTCAAACAATCAATTTTGTCAATCATTTAGTTAGTTAGAAGATTTTTTAGTTGGTTCTGTCAGTCTACAACTTTTGTTCATTAGTTTACTTTTACGTTTATGCAAGATCAATTTTATTAGTCGGAAAGTAGGGGAGTTAAATTAATGGATACAATCTTAT
>JASDQU010103885.1:295093-311919 GCA_032191745.1 Picea mariana | reverse complement strand
TCAGTCAAGGAAAATGTAGAGAGGTAGAAAGAACATATTCATGGAGGAGAAACAATAGAAGATAAGGAGTCGAATAACTCTAATGGCTCAAGCTCTAGTTTTGTAAGTTTTAGAAGTGTTTATAAGTCATTGGAGCCAAAGCTCATCTTAGTTATTGTATTTTGTATTCGTGCACTGTGTTGAAGTTATTAATATCAAGTATTTTGTGTGTTCATAATTCCATGTGTATTTCTGAGTTTATGTGCTAAGCATAGGACTATGTTATTCTACATCCATAAAACGTTTATTAAGTGTTTTATCACAACATGCAAAAGTTTGAGTAGGATTCCCTTTGCATGGTAAGTCCTGAGTGTTAAGTGAAGGGGTTTTGTGTCATGTAATTTTTGGAGACTGCGCTGTGCGGAATAGTTTGCACTTTGTAGATCCAAGATGAAATCCATAATTTCCCCGAAGACAACAACCCAAACGATCAAGTGTTGTCCTTGTCTCAATGTATCAACATGCTACAAAATTTCCAATTGAACCCATTTGTATCAACATGTTACATTTTGATTTATTATCTGACAAAAGTCATTTTTAAATGTGTTGAATTGGGGGAAAATGAAAGGGTTTACCACTCTTCCCACAAAACCCTAAATTCCATGACTGTCGAACAACTAGAAGACAAAACTCTAGACTGATTTAATCAATCTTGTGAGGATTTTGAGATCCAGGTGGATGGAATTGAAATTCCTTCAAACGATTACACTATGTTATTTATTAGGGTTTTAAACATATCAATAGTCCATCTCTTGAATACAAAAATAAATATATTGAGGAACTATTCATCTAAAGATTGATGAACATTCATAAAAAGTGATTGAAATCTTGTCGATATATCAACTCCCTATCGTTGCAAAAGCGACGATGGAAGATTTTCATTGTAAGTACATTGAACATCGGGGAGCCCCCAAAAAAGGATTGAAACTGTAATAATTTGTGATGTTACAATTAATTTAACCCATATTGTCATAATATTTTGTTGAATTTTGATCCATATGTATTAGTGTAGCTTAGATAGTTTGATTATTTAGAGAGATACATTGTTTATTACAAACATCAATATGTCCACTGTCACTCCATCATGTGAAATATTGGAGTAGAAAATAATGTGTTTCTCTATTTTCTTGGCTCTGTATACATTATAGTGTCATTGTTCGTGTTTTCATGTAAACATGCGGTCGATACTTAATGGTTCTTTTCTATTATAATTACTTTAGTGGTTAGGCATTATATTTTAGACTATTTAAATATATTTAGCATTCAAACTTAGTTGCTTCCAAATGTTGTTGGAGGATTATATGAGTCATCTCTTCATTGATCTTCGTCACCCACCAAAATCCCAAGTAGAGAAGAAAATAATGAATTGGGTTGTAACATGTTTTGTAGGTTGTACGACAAGAGGAAGATTTGTCATTTATTGTGACCTCATGAGGTGCATCTCCAACCAAATTATTGATGTTCATATTGGAGCCTTAGTATTAGAATTTTTTTATGTGAGGTAGTTAAGGTTAGCAGAGTTGATCCCAATGGTTCTTCCACAAAGATTTAATATTTAAACTAGAAAGAAACTATGGCATATAATTCATGTGTGCATACTATCAATTTATATTTATCTATATAGTTATTGACAATAGAGATATTGAATCCACAATCCTATGACATTTTGGTAAGTGATCAACAATAAAATAACTAAAAGTGAGAGTATGAGATGGAATTTGTACTCTCTCGTAATGTATATCCATGTTATTAGTATTTGATAAACCCCTTCCTCCCAAGAGAAAAAAAACATTACAAATTTGTAAAAATCAACAAATTAATGAACGTCTTGAGAAAAATATGGACACACCTTTGATTTTTTTCTTAAAAATCAATTATGCATTATTATCAATTACCATGGAAAATTTGGTTATAGCACCTTCGATTCATATAAATCAATTATGCATTATTATCACTTACCATGGAGAATTCACATATCAATTGTTCCTTGTTAATATTTTATGAACATGGTTTATATATATAATTAATGTATTTTTTTTAATTAATTTATATTAATAATAATTATGTTAACGTTTTTTAATAATATGTTCATTTTTATTTTATATTATATTGATATATGATTTTGAAAGTTTAATACTAAATTTTATGGTTTACTCTATTATCACATAGTATCACATGGAATCAGGTCATCTTAAAAATTAAGAATCACTCAAGGTTACATCATACATCCTCTCTTTCACTTTAATAATATTATATTATTCTCAGCTTATGAGGATATTAATGATATCTTAAATACAGATCATGGGAGTCACTTACCCATATTTGAAGTGTATTTGGACAAAAATAATAACAAGACAATGCAATAAAATCTGGAAGAGATTCTGATGAATATTTTCATATGCATTTGGAAAAGGTGTATGCATTTTCACATTTTCTAATCTTTCCCTAACCCTAATATGCATGAAAGAACGCACTTTTGTTTTTTTATATTTTTTAGACAAATAGATCTATATATGGTGGTTTGAAATATATATATATATATATATATAGGTGAGTGAAATCTAACGTGGAGGGATTATTCAATGTACTTTTACAATAAATTTGAATATGGTGTAAAAATATGAAGCATAGGAAATTGAATCAACTTTTCGAATATACAATTTTTATCCATAGATATTGTGAATAACTATGTGAAATTTATTTTTTTCTAATAGTAGTATGATACTTTTCTAGAAAAATATAAGGTATATATTGGGCTCTTCTAGTGCATCATATAACTCAATTTAGAAATGTTTAAGTCGGGAAAAAATTATAGCATAAATAAAAGAGGTATGTATTCTCCGATTTTGATATATGAAAAAACAAAAATAGATTAAAAATAGTAAACATTATTAATTTAAAAAAAAACTATATATTTGGAATCTACATACCGACTCTATCTATGTCTGTAGTTTTGTCCACAACTTATTTCTATAACCTATATAAAACTAATGTGAAAAAACAAGATATAGAGATGTATTCACAAACTGGAGTTTTTTTTTATCTATTTGCAAGTTGAACCACTGGGTTTCTCATCCTGAACCTAAACATGAGGAAACCAAGTCATCATACATGTACGCTAAAGTGGTCAATCTTGCCGAAAAAATTTTGAATTCAAAAGAATGCAGATGTGATTTAGGAATGTGCATGCGTTCCTAATAAAGTGCAAATTCTCTAGGAACATGAAAGTTCTATAAGAATGTGCATGTGTTCCAGGAATGCACATGAACTCCTATATCCTATTTATTATTTGTTATCCCCCCGCCTCTCTCTCCTATATCTACTCCTCTATTCCCCACACTTTGAATCCCCCTCCCTCTCTCCCCCACTTTCCCCCTTTATCTATTTACCTCTCTCTAGATCCCTCCCCTATCTATCCCCCCTTTCCTATCACTCTCTCTCTCGACCCCCCTTCTTTGTCTCCCTCTATCTGCCTCTCACACTCCTATGCATGGTAAGACCTAGACATCACAAGGAATGGAAAGACCCAGAACTAGACCTTTTCCCTGCCATGCCACACACTCTCACACCCACTCCCTCTCTATTTCCCCTCTCTCTCTCTCTCTCTCTCTCTCTCTCTCTTTCTCTCTACCCCTTTGTCCCTCCCTCCCATATTTGTTGATTAATTGGGTTGGTTGTCATTGATTTCAACCCTTGAAGAAAGTCCGATAGTGAATTTTGATAGCACAAAGGTTTGGGTAATGGAACCAAGTTTTTTTGATGGATAATGGTATGAGTTTCAATATACTTACAAGTAAAACTATTCTATATGGATATTACATGTCTTGCCATTTTTATGGCCATGTGAAGTTCAAGAACCCTCATGAGTCATCTAGAAGCCCCAAAAGGTCAAAGAAGTCAAAGTGTTTGCAAAGAAGAAATTATTTAAATAATAAAGTTAAGTGATGAGTGTACTATAAGTCAAAGAGGATGCAAAAGAAATTATTTAAATAATAAATTTATTGGAGAACTTACTAATTATGGAAAGTGGTTAAGTTAAGTGGACAAGTGGTTATAAGTGGGTTAACCCTAAAATAAGGAAAGTTGGTTAAGATGGTTAGAAGGTAACCCCTTGAGGAAGCTACATAAAAGTATGAAAGAGAGGCAAGGGTCTCTCATTCAAATAACACTTGAATATCATTGAATATCTATTTTTTTGAAAGGTTATTTGGGTAGGTATTATTGATAGAGAAAAGTGCGGAAGGAAAAGTGCAACAAAAAAAGTGCGGTCGAAAAAGTGTGGAAAACAAATTGCAGCAAAAAAGTGTGGTAGGACAATTGCGGCAGGAAAAATGCGACAGGAAAAGTGCGACAGAAAAAGTGCGGTAGGAAAAGTGCGGAAGAAAATTTTTGGCAGGAAAATTGTGGAAGAAATATCGTAACAGGAAAAGCACGGTAGGAAAAGTGCAGCAAAAAAACCACAGCAGAAAAATCGCGGCAGTGGATTCACGACAGCAAAACCGCGGCAATAGAACGCTACAAGAAGAAAAAATGGTATGGTTTTCATATGTGTAGTGATGAATTTAGGAATCAAGTTGAGGGTTTTCCTTGTAAATATGTTGGATTCCCTCTTGGGAGTTTATTTCTTGCTGTAGAGTTGATCTGAGGAAGATCTACTGAAGTTTAGTATTGGTTCATGTTTGAGGGATTTTGGTTGAGGTATGTTGTTGAAGTTATTGGTACATATAGAGGTTGTATAATAGTGACGTTCGAGCACATGGTTTGAGGTACATACTTGTGGTATAGTTTTTGAGGTATATGTGATCAGATCAGATTGGTTGATGAGTATACAATGACACATTTCTCAGTGACATATTCAGTTTCTACATTTGGAACTTATATTTCAGGGCAGTTGGATGGGGCAAGGATAGGTGGTTGTATCCACCTTCCTATTGTAGACATAGAACATAGGGGGTTATATCCTCCTTCTGGTTGTAGCCAAAGAATTGGGGATTTGGAACTTCCCTTAGGTTATAGCCTGAGAAACTAGGGGGTTGGAGCCTCCTTCCAATTGCAGTTGGAAAACAAAGGAAGTTGGTGCTTACAATGAATGTAATTCTTAAAGACATATAAGAAAAAATGTTCTCTGGTTTTCTCTTGCTTTGGGTTTCCATGTAAAACACTGGTGTATTGTGTATGTGTATGATTTCTCATTTGTTCATTGTTTATTTACTCTTCAACTATTGGATGATAATTCTACATTGATATAACACTTTCATTTTGTGGTGAAAAAGGATTAAATTTCTCTATTACTGATTCACCCCCCCAGTCAGTAATCCAAAAATTGGTATTAGAGCAGGTTCCTTCAGAAATCAATTTAACCATTGAAAGGTAGATCATGGAGAGAAACAACATGTATAAAAATGGAAGACCGCAGTTTGATGGATAGAAGTATGCATTTTGGAGCAGAAGGATGAAAATATATATACAGGAACCGGGATTTGAAATTTGGAAATTAGTTGTAGATGGATACAAAGAACCAACAGTTCTGTTGACAAATGAAAGAGCAATAAAACTCGGTCAAAATAATTCCAAATCCACAAATGCACTTCTGAATGGTCTTTGTGAATCGATATACACCAAAGTTATACGTTGTAAATCTGTTAAAGAGATTTGGGACAAGCTTCAAAATATTAATGAAGGAGAATCAAAATTCAAAGCAGCAAAGCTTCAAACTTAAAGAGGTTAGTTCGAACAACTAAAGATGAAGGAAGATGAAAATATTGCATCTTACTTCTTACGAGTCAATAAAACAGTAAATGAAATCATAGGATTGGGAGAAGAAATTAAAGAATCTGTAATTGTTCAAAAGGTACTAAGATCTCTTCCTACGAGATTTGATCCTAAGATATCATCACTAAAAGAAAGAGCATATCTAGACTCAATAAGCATGGATGAACTACATGGAATCTTCACAACATATGAAATGAGAAATAAACAGGAAAATCCAGATATAAAAGAGGCGGCTTTCAAAGCGTCCAAAAGGTCAAAGCAAAAGGAAAAATAACATAGCAGCAACAGTGACATGTCGGAATATTATGAATAAGTGGCCAACTTTGTCAGAAGATTGAACAAGGGAACTAATGGCATATATAAAGGTAAGATTCCATTTATTTGTTTTATTTGTGATGGTGTTGGTCATTTTGCTAAGAAATCTCCTCATAATAAAAATAAGGGGAATGATGAAGATTACTCAAAATAGGAAACAAACATATAAAGGAAAAAGAACCATAAATAAAGATTTCAAGAAAAGCTTCTACACCAAAGAAGACATCTCCTCATCAGATGAAGATGAAGTCAATGACAATGAGACAAAAAGAGTTATGTTCATGGAAGTAGAAGACTTTGATAAAGAATACACCGAATAAGAATATGAAGAGGCATAAGTTGACTACCAATAATAATTGTTGACTACCATAGAAGTTATACGAAGAGAAAAGAAGAAAAACAAGAAGCTACAAGAGGAACTAGACAAGAAATAAGACACTCGAGAACTAGAACAAATAATAAAACATTTGAAGGTTCAAATAGAAAAATATAAAAGAATTGAAAAAGCACTCAAAGAACAGATAGAAAAAAGAGACGGGATCATTGAAAATTTGGAAGCAGAGATTGTCACATTAAGAAATGATCTTCAAAAGAAAAAAAACAGAACAACTCAAAAGTTTTGGATGACATTATTAGCAGTCAGAAGCCTCATTATGACAAGACTAGACTTGGATACAATCAGACATAAAATGGATCAAGATCCAAAACAATAGAACAAGAAACATATCCAAAATGCTAGAAACAATAAAAGGGGATAGGAAGACATATAAAGAATATTACAGGGATACTCCTCCATCGAGAATATTTATATTTTAGAATCAATGATTGACAGATAGGCCTCAAGAAGAAGAAGAATTGAGAAGAGAAACTCCTTTAAGAATATTTTCAACTCCCCGGTATCAAACTATATGTTTTGTTTTATGTTATGCATGCAATAATTTTGGACATAAATCTATGAATTGCAGAGCTAACAGTAGGAACATATACAACTTTGAAAGTCATACACAAAAGGGTTGTCCAATAAGGCCTAGTGAAACAAACATAATAAGTTACAACAGGTTTGAATCATTGAGCACTGAAGTGGAATTCTACAAGTGTAACAATTTTGGAATGCATGGACAAAGATTTCATAATGGCAGTCCCTCCTAGAGAACCACAACAGAACAAGAACAGTCACTGATAGGAACCTCAGAAGAGAACATGGATAAGAAAGAATAATCAATATAGCAATGAAGAATGCACACTCTCTCTACAAGATCAGCTAAAGAAACATGGTTGGTGTGTTGACAGTGGTTGTTCAAAACACATGACATGTGATAAAGACAGGTTTCTTACATTAAGAAAGGAAAGAAATGGATCAGTCTCCTTCGGAAATGATGATTCAACTAAAATCATTGGAAAAGGCATAGTCATAATTGGAAACAAGAATACCAAGGCAGGAAATGTTTTACTAGTAGAATATATGAAACATAATCTTCTAATTATGAGTCAAATGTCTGACCAAGGTCATAAAGTTACTTTTGATTCACAAAAGTGTGAGATAAGAAAAGAAGGTTCAGGAAAATTGATTGCAACAGTTGAAAAAACTTCAAGCAACATATATGTATTAAGTGAAATTAGAAATGAAAAGTGTTGTCTAGGAAAGGAAAATGAAAGCTGGATATGGCATAGAAGAATGGGTCACATACACTTTGATAACCTTGTCAAAGTCAGTAAAAGGGAATCGGTTAGATAAATTCCTCAGATCATGAAACTAACCAAAAATTTATGCAAGCATTGTCAACAAGGAAAGAAAAAAAAGACCAGGTTTAAATCAAAGGAATATTCAACGACAAGACCACTGAAAATTGTGCATATTGATCTATTTGGACCAACTACAACAAAGGGTTTAAAAGGTGATAAATAATTTATGTTATTAGTTGATGATTATAAAAGAATGACTGCATTTTGCTTTCTCAGGAATAAGTTAGAATCTTTTGAAAACTTCAGGGTCTACAAGGAAATGGTTGAAAATGAAATAGATTGAAAAATCAAATGTTTGGGATCTGATAATGGAAGAGAGTTCACTTCAAAGGAATTTATGGAATACTGCAGCAGGAATGGAATAAAAAGGCAATTCTCTGTTTCTAGGACACCTCAACAGAATGGATTTGTTGAAAGAAAGAACAAGGCAGTACAAGAAATGGCTTGAACAATGCTAATGGATTGAAAATTGAAAGATATATTTTGGACACATGAAATGCATACAACAGTTCACATTCAAAATAAAGTAATTATCAGAAAAAATACTAACAAAACTCCCTATGAGCTATGGAAAGGAAGAGCATAAAATGTGAAGCACTTCGGAGTATTTGGAACAAAATGCTACATCAAAAGAGAAGATGGAAGTATGGGAAAGTTTGACTCTCGTGTGGAAAAAGGAGTAGTTATTGGTTACTCAAGTACAAGGAAAGAATACAAGTGTTACAATATGAGATTGAACAAAGTTGTGGAAAGAATAAATGTAACAATTGATGAGATAGGTGGACGAGAATTAAAGGAAGAAGAAAATTAATCAATGGAACAACTTTACGAAGAAGAAGTAGAAGATAAAGAAGAAGAGGAAGGGGAATATGAAGAGGATTGGACGGAAGTAGAAGATAAATCTCAAAAAGTGCATCTAAAGACACCTAGCAAATGAGTACAGAGGAATCATCCTTCATATTAGATTATCGGAAACAAAGATGTAGGAGTTGATACTAGAAGAAGAATTTGTTCCCTAGAACAAACACACCTAGCACTCTCATCTACGATTGAACCAAAAAATTTTGAAGAGGGCAGTAAGGATGAATTTTGGAATAAGGCCATGGATGAATAATTGTATCAAATAGACAAGAATGACACTTGGGAATTGGTTCCAAGACCAAAGAATAAGAATGTGATTGGAACAAAGTGGGTATTCAAAAATAAATTGAATGAAGATGGACAGGTTACAACGAAAAATCTAGATTGGTATGTAAAGGATACGCACAGGTTGAAGGAATCCACTTTGAAGAGACATTTTCCCAAGTTGCCAGAATGGAAGCAATTTGATTTATTTTATCTTATGCATGCTCAAAGAATATTAAAGTTTATCATATGGATGTAAAAAAATCTTTTATGAATGGGGAACTTGAAGAAGAAGTCTACATCAAATAACCATAAGGATTTCAGTTCTCAGAGAATGCACATTACGTGTTCAAATTGAAGAAGGCCTTGTATGGTCTAAAACAGGCTCCTAGAGCATGGTACTTTAGATTGGATAAATATTAACAGTGAGCAGGGTTTAGAAATGGAAGTGTAGACAACAACCTCTACATCAAGGTAACTCAAGATAGTATTTTATTAATTGAATTTTATGTTGATGATATTATTTTTGGAAGAAATGATAACAGGTTAAGCTAGAAATTTGCAAAGGGTATGAAAGATGATTTTGAAATGTCATTACTCGAAGAACTATCCTTCTTTTTGGGTCTTCAGATACGTCAAAGAAACCAAGAAATTTTTATTTCTCAAACTAAGTATATTGGGCAAATGCTAAAGAGGTTCAAAATGGAAGATTGAAAACCAGTTACCACTCCTATCCAAACCAGTTGCAAGTTGAGAAAATATGATGATTCAAATTCTACAGACCAGAGAAAATACAGGTCAATGATTGGTAGCTGACTATATGTGACAAATTCCGGACCATATGTAATGTAGGTGTCAGTAATAATTATTGTTCTGGGCACAAGAGTATTCAGATTTGCAAGTTGCACGAGAAGCGCCCAAGCGCAGCACGGAAAAATCGTGTTTCAGGCTTCCAAGAAAATAAGCGGGAAAAATCATATTGTCGATGGTCCAGATTCATCCATAGGAGCAGATCAACGGTCGACGGGAAATCATGGTTAGTGGAGTTGTGCTGAGATTAGCGCGATGGATAGTGCCCATATTGCATGCAGGAAAGGATAGCAGCCATCTGTCCAAAGGACATGTGGCATGAGATCTAGTCGTGTCGGCATTTTGGCATTCAGGAGTTCAAAGGGTGAGGGTTCCATGTCATTCTACATCTCGAAGCTCTGAACCCCGAAGCGTCGAAAGCACACAAAGTCGGGCCTGTAGTATCCCGGAGTAGTCTCAGTTGTTCATCCAAAGGGGACACCTGGTGTGTGATTAGGATCCTTGCCTTTTCGCCTGTCGTGACTTCGAAGCACAAGGACCAGCTCTTTCATATCCCCGAGAGGTGAAGTGCCAAGAGTGTCCAGGACCCGGGCCAATAGTATCGCGATGTGATTTTAGGATCGTCAGATTTGAGAGGGACGCATGGCACCCAATTAAGCCATCTCAGCGTTTCGATCATCGGGACTGTGATAAGAAAGGATCAACTCCTTGCTATTCACGAACTCCGAAAGCGCCTTTGAGAGTAAATTCAGGGTCACATTCCATGGTCACTTGGGAAATAAAAGAGCTATGCAAGAGGGGCCAAAGGCATTGGGTTTAGTCACAGAAGGGATCATCACAATCTCGAGGTGCCATCTAGTTCAATCTCAATCCTGGTTCTCGATTGGAGTAAATGAAGGTGAGAGGGGGTGGTTGAAACCTCTCGTCACTCATTAAGTGTAAAGTATGGGGTATCTGGAAAGTTGTCTACTCGAGAAGGTCCTATGTACCGATTTTTTCCAAAGACACCATGCCGAGTCCTCGATTAGCCAGGGAGGTTTGCACATGCTAACTCGACACTTAATGGCTCAGCTAGTCCCCTTGCAGGAGCCATGCGCAGTAAGGTGGACTTTGATGAATAATATCCGTCCGAGTTTGATTGAAGGGACACCACGCCTTGAATGACTGAGCACGCCTCTGTTAGGTGAATTTTTTCTGAGTATATAGACTCAGTCTTTGTATTTTGTAAAGGATCAATGGTTGAGCAAGGCTCGGGGTTGTAAAACTTTAATGAAGCACTGTTATTCTAGTTATGCATGGACTCTTGAGACTTCTTGCCTTATGAATGCTGGTTTCTTTCATGTCTATGTTTACACTGTGTTAGAGAAGCATGGAATTGGAGGATCCAGTCGAGTTGTAACTGTTATAGGATGATGTAGGTTGGATCACTGTAGTAGTTGCATTGTTTCTAATCAGTCCCTATGATTTTCTTAGCACTGAACGACTTGGAATTGGAGGATCCAGTCAAGTCCCCCTTTCAGTTTCTCGAAGCCCTGAACCAAGAGGATCTTGCATTCAGATTTTTTCTTCTACAAACTACTGAAAGGCCTATTGCCTAAGGTAGTTTGCTCACTCCTCTCACCAAGTCTTCAACCTGCTCATATTTAAATCAAATCACTGACTGAATTTAGATCAAGAGATCCTTTGTTCCTTACATACCGGACTCAGTTCCCAAATTAGAGCGATATCTTCTCGAGTCTCTACCCATTCGATCACCCATTAAAACTATCATGACATAAAATTGATGGGCATTGGGCTTTACTCCTGCAAGCAATCCAGGGGTGACTTCTGATGCTAACACATAGGAGCAGATCAACGGTCAATGGGAAATCAAGGTTAGCGAGGTTGCACCGAGATTATCATGATGGACATCGCCCATATTGCACGCAGGAAAGGATAGCAGCCGTCCATCCAAAGGAGGCATGGAGCGAGATCTAGTTGCGTCAGCATTTCGGCATTCGGGAGTTCAAAGGGTGAGGGTTCCATCTCATTCTACATATCGAAGCCCCAAACCCCGAAGCACCGAAAGTGCACAAAGTACGACCTGTAGTATCCCGAAGAAGTCTCAACCGTTCATCCAAAGGGGACACCTGGTGTGTGATTAGGCTCCTCGCCTTTTATCCTGTCACAACTTAGAAGCAAAAGGAGCATCTCCTTCATATCCCCGAGAGGTGAAGTGCTAATAGCATCAAGGACCCAGGCCCACAATATCGCCAAGTGAGTTCAGGACCATCATGTCTGAGAGGGACACATGGTGCCCAATTAATCCATCTCAGTGTTTCACTCATCAGGACTGTGATAAGCAAGTATAAAATCCTTCCTATTCACAAATGCCTAAAGTGCCTTTGAGAATAAATGCAGGGTCACAGCCCGTGGTCACTTGGGAAATAAAAGAGTTGTGCAAGAGGGGCCAAAGGCGTCGGGTTTAGTCACAGAAGGGATCATCACGACCTCCAGGTTCCATCTGATTCAATCTCAATCCTGGTTCTCGATTAGAGTAAATGAAGGTGAGAGGGGGTGGTTGAAACCTCTCCTCACTCATTAAGTGTAAAGTATGAGGGATCTGGAAAGATGTCTGCTCGAGAAGGTCCTATGTACTGATTTTTTCCAAAGACACCATGCCGAGTCCTCGACTAGCCAAGGAGGTCTGCACATGCTAACTTGACACTTAATGGCTCAGCTACTCCCCTTGCAGGAGCCATGCATAGTAAGGTGGAGTCTGACAAAGAATATCCATCTGAGTTTGACTAAAGGGACACCATGCCTTGGATGACTGATCACGCCTCTGTTAGGCTAATTTTTTCTGAGTATATAGACTCAGTCTTTGTATTTTGTAAAGGATCGATGGTTGAGCAAGGCTCCAGGTTGTAAAATTTTAATGAAGAACTGTTATTCTAGTTATGCATGGAATCTTGAGACTTCTTGCCTTATGAATCCCAGTTTCTTTCACGTCTTTGTTTACACTATGTTAGAGAAGCTTGGAATTGGAGGATCTAGTCGAGTTGTAACTGTTATAGGATGATGTAGGTTGGATCACTGTAGCAGTTTCATTATTTGTAATTGGTCCCTGTGATTTTCTTAGCACTGAATGACTTGGAATTGGAGGATCCAATCAAGTCCCCCTTTAAGTTTCTCAAAGCCCTGAACCAAGAGAATCTTGCATTTAGAGTTTTTATTCTACAAACTGCTGAAAGGCCTGTTGCTTGAGGTAGTTTGCTCACTCCTCTCACCAAGTCTTCAACCTGCTCATCTTTAAATCAACTCACTGACTGAAGTTAGATCAAGACCTCCTTTGTTCCTTACATACTGGACTCAGTTCTTGAGTTAGAGAGATATCTTCTCGACTCTCTACCCATTTGATCACCCATTAAAACTATCGTGACATAAAACTGATGGGCGTTGGGCTCTGCTCCTGCAAGCAATCCAGGAGTGACTTCTGACGCTAACAGCAGGTACTTAGACAGGTGGCATGATTTCAAGAAGCATCAAAGGAGTCACATGTCGTAGTAGTGAAGAGAGTTTTCAGATATCTCAAAGGAACAAAAGAGTTTGGATTATGGTATCCAAAAGGAAAGGATCTATCACTTATTTCCTACATGGATGAAGAATGGACCGTTGCATTGGTGATCGACAAAGCACCAATGGAGCAGTTTTCTACTTGGGTGAGTGTTTAGTATCATGGCTAAGTAAGAAACAGTCATCACTATCCTTATCTACAGCCGAAGCAGAATATATTGTAGCAACAACATGTTGTACACAGGTTCTATGGATGAAACAAACTATGAAATATACACAAATTGAGTATGATGAGCCCATTCCAATCTATTGTGTTAGTACAAGCACCATCAGTATCTCAAAGAACTCGATGATGCACTCCAAGACGAAGAACATTCCAATCAAGTATCACTTTCTACGGGAACATGTGGTAGAGAAGAACAATAGAGTTGAATATGTGGGCACAAAATAACAAGTGGCAGACATCTTTACAAAACCGCTTCCATGGGAAGCCTTTGAGTATCTTTGCTAGAGACTCAGAGTAATTTCATCTTCAAAATGAATGTTTTTGAATTCTTATCTTATATGTCTTAGATTTACATGAGGAAGCACCATAAATAGGATAGTTCATGTTAGGAGATCAATTTCAGGAGCATTTAAGTCAGGGGGAGTATCCCTAAGGACAATTCAGTTAGGGGGAGAAATGTCGGATGGAAAGATACATTTTACATTGATGACAAAGGGGGAGATATTTATCATATGCAGAGCACATAGGCATGGTTCCATGGGGAGAGACGGTCACAAGAAGAGAATGATTGATATGACTTCAGTATTGCATGACATGAATTCAATATTAAATCAGAGTGTTTCCATTAATGCCAAAGGGGAATATTGTTTATTAATTGTCTTGGTTTTCATTGTTGTCAACCCTTGAAGAAATTATGGGAGAAACTTTTAGTAGCACAAAGGTTTGGGTATTGGACCCAAGTTTGTTTGATGGATAATGGTATGAGTTTTGATGTATTTGCAAGTAAAACTATTCTAGATGGATAGTACATGTTATTCCATTTTCGGTGGTATGTGGAACTTCACATAACTCCTCACGGTTAAAGATTTATGGCCATGTAAAGTTGGAGATCCCTCATGAGTCATATAGAAGCCCCAAAAGTTCAAATAAGTCAAAGTGTTTCCAAACAAGAAATTATTTAAATAATAAATTGAAGTGATCAATATACTGTAATTCAAACAGGATGTAAAAGAAATTATTTAAATAATAAATTTAATGGAGAGATTACTAATTATGGAAAGTTGTTAAGTTAAGTGGAGCAGTGGTTATAAGTGGGTTAAACCTAAGATAAGGAAAGTGGGTTAATATGGTTAGAAGTTAACCCCTTGAGGAAGATACATAAAAGTATAAATGAGAGGCAAGGGTCTCTCATTCAAATCACACTTGAATATCATTGAATATGTATTTTTGTGAAAGGTTATTTGGGAAGGTATTATTGATAGAGAAAAATGAGGCATAAAAAATGTGGTAGGAAAATTGTGATAGAAAAAGTGTGGGAGAAAAGGTGCAGCAGGAAAACTGTGGAAGAAAAAGTATGGAAAAAAATTGCAGCAGAAAATGTGCAGTACGAAAACTGCAACAGAAAAAGTGTGGCAGAAAAAGTGCAGCAGGAAAAGTGCAACACAAAAAGTGGTGCAAGAAAACTACGGAAGAAAAAAAGCGGTAGGAAAAGTGCAGCAGGAAAAGTGCGCCAGAAAAAGTGTGGTAGGAAAAGTGTGCCAGAAAAACTATGGCAGAAAAACCAAAGCAGAAAAATTGCGGAAAAAAAATCGTAGCAGAAAAATTGCGGTAGCAAAACCACGGCAATAGAACACTACAAGAAGAAAAAATTGTATGGTTTTCATATGTGTAGTGTTGAATTTATGAATAAAGTTGAGGGTTTGCCTTGTTAATATGTTGGATGCCCTCTTGGGAGTTTATGGCTTGCTGTAGAGTTGATCTGAGGCAGATCTATTGAAGTTTAGTATTGGTTCATGTTTGAGGGCTTTTGGTTGAGGTATGTTATTGAAGTTATTGGTACAGATAGAGGTTGTATAATAGTGAGGTTCAAGCACATGGTTTGAGGTACAAATTTGTGGTATAGTGTTTGAGATATATGTGATCAGATCAGTTTGGTTGATGAGTATACAGTGACAGGTTTCTCAATGACATATTTAGTTTCTACATTTGGCACTTATATTTCATGGTGGTAGTACAGGGCAAGGACAGGTGGTTGTAGCTACCTTCCAGTTGTAGCCGAAGCACATAGGGGGTTGTAGACTTCTTCTAGTTGTAGCCAGAGAATTGGGGATTTGGAGCTTCCCTTAGGTTATATTCCGAGAAACTAGGGGGTTGGAGCCTCCTTCCAGTTGTAGCTAGAAAACAAAGGAATCTGGTGCTTCCAATGAATGTAATTCTTAAATACATACAAGAAAAATAATTTTGTGGTTTTCTCCCACTTTGGGTTTCCACATAAAACATTGATGTACTGTGTATGTGTATGATTGCTAATTTGTTCATTGTTTATTTACTCTACAACTATTGGATGATAATGCTACATTGATATAACACTTGCATTTTATGGTGAAAAATGATTAAATTGCTTTATTACTGATTGTAACACACCCACTATGACATAATAAAATTTTCACTTTTCCTCAATGGACAGTGTTGGTCACTATAATTGCTTAATTAATTTTAAACAACCAAGTGAAACATAAATTATCAACCCAGGGAAGTCTTTTGTTTCAAAGATATCCACACACTGTATATGCTCAATTCCAAAAGCACTTAGTGTTGTAGTAAAGAAATCATTCTATCTATACTTGCTGAAGTGGACTGAAGTTCTGAATTAAATCACAGGAAAGAAATCTCCCTAATTGCAATTCCTTATAGTTCAATTTAATAATCCTGGATTACATTTTAAAGTGTTATTGCAATGGGAAAGAACAACTATCTTGCAATCAGAGAACATGACCCTTATTCTCAAACAGAGACTCAGTACTAACACTCTTTCATGAAAACAATAATGCAGAAAACAATAAGCTCTATCTAACAGAGAACAAAGCACTTAGTTCCTTTCTGTCTAAGCAGGAGCCTTGGGCCTTACTTCTGTTTAGCACACTTGTGAGATTGAAGTCTACAGAGATCAAGGCAATTTGATTCCTTTCTTTCTAAGCAGGGATCTTTAACCCAGTTTCTGATTAACACAGGAAAAGTAAACAACGAATAGGATGTTTTGGTTCTTTCCTTTCTGAGCAGGAACCCTTAATCCAATCCCTGGCTAACACACTTGCAGAGGTGAAAGGAAATCTACAGAAGACAAGGTGTTGCAGTCCCTTCCTGTCTGAGCAGGGACACTTAACCAAATCTTTGGCTAACACACTTGCAGGGATAAAAGGAATTCTACAGAAGACAAGGTGTTGCAGTCCCTTCCTGTCTG
>JASDQU010103885.1:265980-276104 GCA_032191745.1 Picea mariana | reverse complement strand
CACCACTAATTCACTGCGTCACCAACAACCCATAAACTCTCACAATCATTGCTGCAATACAGTGATGCGCTAGGGCATCCATTGCCCCAATGCTCATGACAGTGCCAGACATAAAGTTCAGCCCCGAATAATATCTTTGACCAACCATCGCTAGCACCATATCCCTTGGTAGCACCGGCTCCATCGGTAGGGGCGTTCCCTGAAATGGGAGAGCAGTCAAAAAATATACATCCTCCACTGTAGTGAAGGCAATCTGCTCTCCCCGCACTATGAAGCAATGCAGGTCTAGACTTCACATCCAGATAAGAAACTGTAGGAGATACTCCTACACTCGTATCAATGGGCACTCAAAGAACTTCAACAGCCCACAGGTTGCCAAAGTCACACATACACCTGGATCCTCAATAGCCATGGAGTCTTGCAGTTGGGACCAATCTTTCTCTCATCAACTAATCGACATCATGCACAAAGCTTACCTGCAACCACATAAAATAGTCCTACGTCAGCCACATGGACCATCAGCAACATAAAAAAAGACAAGTTTTACACCTATCAACCTTGCCTCCAAGGCACGGTTGTTTAACCCTCAGGCGCGCACACATGTGCACCTGTTCACCCCGCAGGCACGCACGTGTGCGCAACTATTCACTACACAGGCGCGCTCTCAGGAATGCCTATTCACTACACAGGCGTGCTCTCAGGTGCGTTTGTTCACTCTACAGGCGCGCACATGTGTGTGCCTGTTCAGCCGACAGGAGCTCACATAGTGTGCACCCTCTACCCCCTTACGGCTGCTCCCATGCGCACCTATCTGGTAGGAATGCATGCACATGTGCACGCCTACTTCCCAGTCACCCGCGCACGTGGGGCCCACACTCATCAAACCCTCTGTATGGCCCGCTGTACAACCCCTGCCCAAAAATGAAACCCTAATTCTATGCAGGATGATCAGACCACTAACCTAAAGCTCGCTGGTCCTCGATCGGATGCCTCATCCTCCCAGAATCTCCAAATCTCCTCTGAATTCTTCTTATCCAGTCACTATAGTAGCAAGTACAAATGAGGTGGCAATGTGGGCCCTACAACTATATATAGGCGTTTTTTCCAAACTTCCACTCACCATTTCGGAAGCTTCGGGCATCCATTTCTCGATCCATCTTGAGCCACGGGATCAACATCCCGTCATCTACATCATGACAGTCCCTGGGCCTCTTTTCATCCTGAGCCCTTGGGATGCCATTTTTCATACCTTGATCAGGTACGCATGCGCATATTCACAATTATCAAATACATGCTCATATATTCGATTCTCTTCAGATATTGTTCACACCGGGTATTTGGTTTTCAAGTGTGCAGGTACTTGGTCATCATACATCAACACAACCCCTTTAGGTACATACTCAGCACTGACATGTAGTCATTCCCTCTGAATCTCACTTACATTTCTAGTCACACCCTTTGACATTTGCTTCTAGGATCCCCATTTCTGGCTCTTCAGTACCCACACCTTCATTTTCATCTTCGGTACTGTCACCCAGTAGCACTCTTACCCACATGAGTTGTCCCATTCATAGCACCCTTTTGCGCTTTTGACACTCATGCTATTTTTCAAAACCCTTTAGGGATGGGAGTTATGATGGTCTTACATCATGTCGCGAATCATCCGCATACGCCTTCTCCTCATTTTGCTAGCTTTCCCAATGGACTCCCATATTATCTCTCCACTGTTCTATTTTTGGACTGCACCTCCACAGTAGCATGAACCCTCCATTTCATCCACAATCCGTTTTCCCATCTGTAAATTTCCCTTCATTTCACCTACCTCATACAGAAACCCACCCATGGGGCCCCCACCCTCCATCAGTTCTTCGAGCAAATTATTCCCTACCTGGGCCAACCATATCACATTGGGGCACCCATTTCTTTATTTGTACACTTCTCCCAAATTATTTGTTATTTATTGTACAAATGCCTTTGTTTCCAGCAATTACATTACCTTTTTGTCGTCAACTTTGATGACCTTCTTCCCTTTTTGGCCAAACGCAACCCATGTCACCCTTGGTTGGGGCACTACTTATCATCCACCATTGATGACATCGTGCATATCTTTAGATAACCCCACAGGCCACTTACCTCTGCCCTCTAAGTTTGTTCACCTTGTCCTGCCTCTGGCACAACTTATCCCTTGTCTTGTTGTCCCCCTGACACTCGACCTCGTTGAACGCTTGCGGCCACTTTTATCTCAAATATACTCCAACCAAGTGTAGTCTTGAGTCTTCCTACATCTTGACTTCGTCCATGTACCTCATCCACTTCCTAACCTCCCCTAGTAGATTTCACGAAACCATTCGCTTCTAGGAGTTACGTCCCCCTTTTTTGTCAACATCAGCATAGTTTTTCAGAAGGGCGACAGTATCTTGATTCTCATTACCCATCCAATGAAATATCTTGGATGGCACAGGTAGAAACACAATTTCTCCCTGCTGTCGTTGACCTCCATATCATTCTACGTCAACACTTTCTCATGTTACGGTGGGTCTTACTTTGCGCCTATTGCAGTTAGTTCTTTTACTTGCCGAAGACCTCTGAACTTGGCTGGGCTATCAATGCCTACAGAATCCGTGATACATCTTCCAACTGCCACTGCCTACTATTCAGAGTATGTTCATCCGCAGAATTGTCTTATGCCTTTATCATGACCACCCCCGAGGGTGCTGCAGTTGTCTACACCAACACTTCATTCCTCCCTTTTGAGTTACATGACACGAGCATGGGGCATGCCCACCTCATTTGTACACAGTTTCCTTTTTTACACACGTCATGGAAGGTTAGGTTCTACGGGTTCCTTTTTCCCTCCAACGGATTTCTCTAGACAATCCCACTATTGCTCTCTCTTACAACAACACTCTCAATAGAGGAAACATTGATGAATTTCGGCTATATGTATGCTCCTAACCTCATCCATCAGGGGGCATCTGTTATCACTGAAATTTCATCCGCAAATGGTTACAAGAATTCAACATCGTCAAACAATTATGAAGTCATCCATGGACCCGAATTAACACAAAAGCATTCGTAAAGGGTCAAAAACTATACAAATACTGAAAAATTTAAGGGCTCTATGAAGACACTGGGCGCGCGCACACATGCGCGAAATAGAAACGCTAGATTCACGCACATGCGCACTATGCGCGACTGTTATCGCAAAAGGCTGTGCACCTAATAAACGACGCATTTATGAGAGTGGTCGGCCTCCCACCCACTTCTAGTTCATCTCCCAAGCTGATTTGACACTCAAATATGGACTGGATTCAATTGGATGGCTGGTCAAAGACCTATAAATGCCCTAATTAGTCTCTTTACACACTACAAACTAGTTGAACAATAGCTCAAAGGAATGCTATAAAAAGGCCATGGATACACTTCATTTTTCAAGGAATTCAAAGAAAAGTTATGCTTCCATTATTCTCTTGAGGACTCTTCTATCCTTGCCAAGAGTATACTTGTATCATTGCATTGGGCAATCCATCTCACCCCTTGAGTGTATTAGCAAAGAATTCTTTCACCATTTTCATTTTCATTTTCAAAGTTGTAAGAAGAGCTTACTTGTGGGGGTCCAAGAGCCCTCCCTTGGAGGAAGAAGGGACTTATAGTCCCCTTGCTTCTCAGTATTTTCTTTCACTAATATCAGCCTTATCATTTGTGACATGGGTCTCATTGTTTTTTTTGTCTCTATGTCCCTATGCTTATAAATTTAGTTGTTGTTTTATTTCTTATTTTAATTCTTAGTTGTTGTTTTATATTTCTTTTTCTAACCCTTTTCCTTGCAGCTGTCCTACTCAGTAAACCCAACTAAGCTTGCAAGCAACTCTATTTTTCTCACTAAGGTGACGAAAGAGGTGCAACAGATGGTCCTGATCCTCTTGCAACTTCGCCGCTCATGAGGTCGAAAGACTTCCCTCTATGACTCCCGATGCTCGAATCCCCGATATGGGTGATCTCGCGACACGCATCCTCTCTCAGAAGAACGACTCATATTTCCTCGGGACTTCGCTACTCGCAAAGTCAAGATGCTCGTCTCTATGAGTCCTGGTGCTTGGATCTCCAAAATGGATGATTTTGCGACACGCGTCCTCCCCCAGATGGACAACTCAGATTCTTTCACCCGTTCGGAACTTTCGAGTTAAAAGTCTCGACCTCCTATCCACCGATATGCTGAAATGATGAAATTCTGACACGTTGTCAATGCAGGTCCCACAATGGAACTTCCCACCTTTTTGGAGTTTCAGACTTCACGACTTCATGAGTCCTGATGCTAAGCTTTGAGTTCTTCAACCAATGAAACCCCAAAATGCTGAAATCTCGATATGAACTCCTTCTCGGGACTTTCGCTTCTGTGGTTCTTCGCGTGAGATTTAAACCTCATGCAACTCTCTAGATATCCAACGTCTACTGGCGGTTTAGACCAAGATCTGATGGATCAGAAATGTCTCTCCATTTCGTTCCTCCTAAGCTACCTGGACATGAATCCATGGTCCATATCCTTTCACGGACCTTGGGGATCTACGGTCCCGATTTCTTCTCTACTCGTGAAGATAAAGGAAAAAGGGTTAAGGCATTTAACACCCTCATTTACTCCTTCCATCTAACGGTCGTGAATGACCGTGGACCTTCCAAAAGGTTCTCATCCATTGATCGACACTTATTCTTTGAATCCTCAAGGGATTATGTGACTTCTAGGCCTCTGCAGAGTCTTTGCACACAGAGTGCTACCTCTTCTGATCTTTTCAAAAAGGGTGTCCCTATGGGAGATTTATCCAGGGTATCACCTGAGATGGATAAGGGTATAGATTTCTCAAGAAAAGGCTTAAATTCTAAATTGATTCACTATGCATAAGTACATATAAATCTATTTATAAACATAAGCCATACCTGGCCCTTCCATTATAAGCATGCAACCACCATTTCTAAATCAAAACTCTACGCAGGCAGTATTATACTCAAACCATTCATAAAACTGCACAGACTAAGAGCATATATGTCAACATATAATTTTCATGATGTAAGATGTAAAAAACTTATCAGAATAACACCAGAAGTGAGTGCAACTACTGAGAGGGGTGCTCGTTTCCACCCAACCGTAGGCTCAGCAATTCCGATAGGATTTACCACTAGCCACCCCCAAGATGAGACCATGATGCTGCAAGACTGCGTCTCTATTTGCTAATGACCGAGAATGAGGGTTACTCTCCCCCTTCCCTGCTATCACTCACTCTATATTTTCCAGAGTTCTCTTCCTTCCCTTGCGTCTGCCCCCTTCTCGCTTCTCCCTCACACCTTTTTCCTCTTGCGAGGTTGCGTGTGGCATGATTTTCCTCGCATTGTTCAGGCCTGACGGCTCTACGGATGGGCGGTTCACCCCCCCCATCCCTAATTAATCATGAGGAGCCATCTACCTACCAATCCTGGTGAGTCATTTAATTCAGGGCCAGCGAGCCGCTCTTGGTTCTCCAGGCTAGTGAAGTCCAAATACGATATTGGTTTTTGGTGGAAGTTAATGCCACCTTTCTAGGTGCCTTCCACCACCTTTCTTCAGCCATCATGGTCTCTTTTTCATAACCTTCCCCTCTCAACAGTCCTACAATACACACACACACATATATATTAGTATTTACATTCATCGACCTTTTCCACAAGGTCCATTCACATCACACATTCACATTTTTGAGTTTGCCATAGTTCTTGGCTAGTATAGTTATTTTTACAGACTGGGGGAAATAGGGTGTTACAATTCCCTCCCCCTTAAAGGAACATCGTCCTCGATGTTCTTATCTATTAACATGACATGCATGTACATAAGTAACCAAAATCGGATATGCTTGTCTCATGGCATCCTCCATTTCCCATGTAGCCTCATATGGGCCAAAATGTTTCCACTGCACCTTGACTTGTGCAATGGTTCAGTTCCAGAGTGGGGTTTCCTTTCTATTCAGTATGCATTGGGGTTTTGGTAGAAATTCTCCCTCCGATTCCACATGAATCACAGACCAATCAATTATATGGTTAGCATCATGTACATATTTCTTCAATAATGAGACATGGAAAACATTATGTGCTTTTACTGTGGGAGGAATTGCTAGCCTATAGGCTACAGGTCCCACTCTATCTAGAACCTCAAAGGGTCCACAATACTGAGGTGCCAACTTGGCACAAGATCCCATTTTCAGGGAACTCTTCCTGGGCCTAACTCTGAGATATACATGATCTCCCGCTTTGAACTCTCTTGGAGTTCTCTTTTGGTTGGCATAACTTTTCTGTCAGTTCTGACCGACCTTCAGGTTTTGTTTTATCTGAGTCACCTGCTCTTCCATTTCTTTCAACATGTCAGGTCCAAAAGAAATCCTGTTTACAGGATTACTCCAGCTAACTGGAGTGTTACACGGTCTACTATAGAGGACTTCGAAGGGACTCATCTTTAAGGATGCTTGGTAGCTGTTGTTGAAGGCAAATTCTACCAGTGGCAGGTAGTCTTCCCACCTTTTAGGTTGATGCATTACATGCATCCTTAACATATCTTCTAGTATTTGATTCACTCTTTCCGTCTATCCATCGGTTTGAGGGTGATAGACATTGCTAAACAACAACTTGGTCTCTAAACCAACCATCAATGATTTCCAAAAGTTGGAAGTAAATTTTGTGTCTCTGTCAAACATGATCTCTTTTAGCATACCATGCAGTCTGAATATCTCTTTCATGAATACCTAGGCGATATTGATTTCCTTGCAAGTCAACTTGACGGGGATGAAGTGAGCAGACTTGCTCAATTTATCCACCAACACCATAATGGAATCATTCTGTTTGGTTGAGGTTGGTAATCCAGTGATGAAATCCATGGAGATGGTTTCCCATTTCCATTCTAGGATTGGTAAAGGTTGCAATAATCCTGTTGGGTGTCGATGTCCTGCTTTAACCTGTTGGTACTCTATGCATTTGGCTAAGTACTCGGCTATGTCTTTCTTCAATCCAGGCCAATAAAATTGTTTTCTGGTGGCAGTGATCATCTTCTGGTATCCTGGATGACTAGTATAGGGTCTTTTATGTAGTTCATCCATAATGAACCTCTTCAAGTCGTCACATGCTAGAATATAAAATCTATTTCTGTAAGTGAGTAGACCTTCTTCGGTCATATGATAGCCTTCATATTTTACTCTGGTGGATTCTTTTTGTAGGTACATGGTCACGATCTGGATGAAGGGTCCTGATGAAGGAGTGACTTCTACAGAGTGGATTTTAGGCTCAGGCTCATCTGGCTGCCTTTCTTCTTCGTCATCTACAAAGTTGTTGTGGAAGGGAGCCTGAACTCTTTGGTCATCTCTGTCTCTTTCCTTCTCTTTGTGCATAGCTAGAGGAGCAAAGTTGTTTGGCCTCCTGAAACCTCCTTTATTTTCGGTGTTCTGAGGGCCCCTATACATCTGCCTTTTTTCCACCTTCAATCTTTCCACTTCTTCTTTAAGAAAGTTCATTACTTGCGCTAGCTCGCTTACTTGAGGGTGGGACAATGAAGGGACAGAGATGTTAGAATCAGAAGTCGAGGCCTCCGATTTTCCTTTTATTCTATCTGTGTTGGTCTTGTTCCTCAATCTGTTTACTACTAATATATTAGATTCCACCTCTATAGCTGCATCTTGCATCTGAGCTAAAGAGGAGGCTCTCCTTTCTCTTAATATGAGACAGAAATCAGGGTCAAATGCACTAGCATATGAAATTTGAGTAGAGGCTTCAGAAGGTTTTATCTCTGCAGGAATCTTGTTATACATCTTATTGAATCTTTTGGAGAAGTCAGAGACTGACTCCCCTTCCTGCTTCTTCAAGGACCCAAACTCAGTCATGTAATATATGTAGTCTTTTCTATCTCCCCACTGCCTCAGGAAAACATTATCCAGGGCTTCAATACCAGCAATAGATCCTGGGGCCAGTCCCCTGAACCACTTCCTAACTTCACCATCCAGGCTCTGGACGAAGACTCTCATCCAGACATCTTCATTCTCAATATTTAGGTTGTCTGCATAGCTCTAAAAGGCAGCCAGGTGCTCTTCAGTAGTGACATCTCCCTCACCACTGAACTTGGGCATGTATTTCAAATAGTCTCTAGCAGGGAGAGGGTTCAAAGGCTGAGGAAGAATCAAAGGAGCATATCTAGCTGCGACTATGGAATCCATTCTGTTCGGAGGGGGATTAACACCAGCCATAGGGATGTTGAGTGGAGGAGGACTCGGAGAGATGGAGTGTGAACAGGTGAGGAAGGAAAAGAGGTCCTCACAGGAGATGACGGGGAAAATAGAGAGAAGTCTAAGGGACTTGAGTGTGTAGGTGTCTCTCTCTGTGCAGCAGTAGTAATCAAAGGAGGAGTAGTGAAACCTCCTGAGAGGGGAGTGACAAGGATCTCTCCTTCTGATACTAGACCAGGAGGGGAAAACTCAGCAGGAACACTCCCAAAGTTCAGAAAATGGGAAACTTCAGATGAAGGACGACTAGGAAACTGAGAATCTGAAACTGGAGTTCTTACAGAAGGGGAGGGCGTATTACCTTTTTCATCGACAAAAACTTCTTTTGCAGCTCTCTTTCCCTTTCTGCGCACCGCTTCCAAGTCTGCTTCTGGAGTGGCCAAAGGCAAATGTGGATTTGACCTTGTATGTCTGCCTCTCGAATCCACAACTGATAGTACAGGTTCTCCCTAGCGGAGTCCTCAGAGTGGAGTCGCCAGGTGCATAGTAGCAATCTTCAAGTTCTGATATCTGACGCACCTTCAGAAATCAGTTAGTCGTTGTCGTTTTGCCTAGGGAAAATATTCAACTTCGTCCCTGGCAACGGCGCCAGAAATGTTGGCTATCGGAAGTCACCCCTGGATTGCTAGCAGGAGCAGTGCCCGACGCCCATCAGATTTAATGTCACGCTTTGTTTAAAGGGTGATCAAATGGAGGGAAACTCAAAACGACGCAATCTCAACTTAGAAACTAGACCAGGCATGCATGAACGAGTGAGGTCCTGATAAACTCCAAACCGTGAGTCATAGTAAAGGGTGAGCAGGTGGAAGACTTATGCGAGAAGAGTGCAAAGGTCTATAAGAAACATCAGGTTCCTCACAGACTGAGGAGGAATGTATTCAAACGCAAAACCCTTTTACATTCAAACACAGAAAACCAGAGAGTACAAGAATGCCACAACAAATCCTTTATCCTAACATAACTGCAACAATCCACGTGAATCCTTCACTGTGAACACTCCGGCATGAGATGAAACAAAGATGGAAGAAAGGAGAACTGTTTGTTATAAACCAAGAAGTCTCAAACACAGAGGCATAACCAGGAAACTAGAGTATTCGCTGAAAATTTACAGTTGGGAGCTTAGCTCTACCATCGATAGATAAAAAAATGGCAAAAATGCCTACATATACTCAAAACAACAACAGCAGCGGGACCAAGAAACTGCATTGAAGGCTTTGCGTCTGCATGGCTTCTGACACTCTGCAGCCATAGTCTTTGACTAATCGTGCAACTTGTGGCAGACGCGATAGATCTTCTGACAGTTACATCGGCGAACCGACATGCCTTTAATTCATTGTAGGATGTCCCCATTATGGCGGAGATGATGTATAACCACCACCAACCGCTTCAATAACTGCTTCTTGGGATTGATAACGGCCCAGCCAACTCAGCACTTCGGGATCTGGATGACTTCTCACGCTGCCACCTGGAATAACTGAATATATTGAGGAACAGGTATGGAGGCCAACGTGGAGGAATGTTCGCGCCGGATTATAAGGGCGTGAAAGGAGTGACACGATGAGAGGAGGATGATGGAAGGAAAGAACTCGCCTTCGGGTGAGAGGCTGACATGGAGAGGAATAGGACACATGGCAGGCGGCGAGTGGATGACGAGAAGAAGGGAAGGCCACGCGAACCAGAGAGGAGAGATGAATGGATGACATATGGCAGCAGGGGAAAGGCGGAAGGGAGGATGAAGTGATGGGGATAGATCCCACACTGGCTAATCACATGGCAGTTGAGAAGAGCGGGGCTGCATGAGTGTCGTTGATCTGGGCGTATCGATCATGGCCATCGGAA
>JASDQU010103885.1:233115-256695 GCA_032191745.1 Picea mariana | reverse complement strand
CTCACTCTCCCTCTCGCTCCCTCTCACACTCTCTCTCTACCCATCCTCATTTTATTTCTCTCTCCCCTTCTCACACTCTCTCTCTCTACCCCTCCATCTCTCTCTCCCCCCTCCCTCCCACTTTATTTCCTCTCTCTCTCCTATATATACCCCTCTCACCTACATTTACCTCTATGTCTTCCTCTCTCTCCCTATCACACTCCAAAACACTCTCTCTCTCTACCACACTTCTATTCCTTCATATCTCTCCCTTCCACACCCTCACACACTTTCTTTCTATCCCCCTCTATTCCTTCCTATCTCTATCTCCAACACTCTCCCACACTCTCTTTCTACCTCTCTTCTTTTTCTTCCTCTCTATCCCTCTCACACTCTTACACACTAGCAAGTTTGGTACATTACAAGGTAATTCATGGAAAATAAAGACATGACCTTGACCTAGACATGGCAATACCTAGAGACATCAATACCTACAGATGGAAAGGAATCGAAAGAACTACACCTATACCTAGACCTATACCTAAACCTATAACTAGACTTATACAATGACCTAGACATAGACCTTGTCTTTCCATGTATCACACTCTCACAACCACTCCCTCTCTATCTCCCCCATATTCTACTCTCTTCCTATCTCTCTCTCCATCCTCCCTCTCTATCTCCCTGCCTCCCTCCCTCCCTCCCCCCCATATCTCTCTCTCTCCCTCCCTCCCTCTCTCTCTTTATCTATCTCCCCCTTCCTCTTCCCCTTTCTCCCTCCCTCCCCCTATACCCCACTCCTCTCTCTACCACCTCTTTATCTCTTTCTCCTCTTTGTTATTCTCACTATCTCACTCTCTCTCTCTACCTCTCTTTATCTATCCCTCATTATACCTCCCTCTCTATCTCTATCCATCTCACTATTGACCTCTCTTCTTCTCTTGTTGGCTCTCTCCCTCACTCCCCTTATTTCTCAAATCCATATCTCTCTGCCTTATCCCTATATCTCTTCATATCAATATAGATCTTTATTTCACTCTTGTTGGATCTTTTTGTCCCTCCTCTTATCTTCCTCTCTCACACCCTCTCTTGCTTTCATGTACCCCTCTCTCCCCCTTTTTATTGGATAAATCGGTAAATGTGGACATAAACTAATCTCCCTAGATCCACCTAGATCTATAACAAAATAAGACAGGATATGGCACTTTCCCTAGTCTCTAATCATCGAATTTACTACTAAACAAAAGACGAGAGACATACGTTTAAGTGTCTCTTCCTTATTTCTTTGTTGTTCATGTTTCTCTCTGGTGCTCTTGTGATACTGATCTTGCAATGAGACACAAACCAACCAAAGTGAAATAAGTAAAGTATATTCAATGAAAACCTATGCATAAGATCAAGGAATTATGCAATAAAATAAACATAATTCTATGGGGAAGAAGCATGCCACTGTATTATATTAAATAATAGGAAGAGAGATTACAATTGGATGCCTTGATGTCATAAGGTTCCCTTCAACAGTTCCTTTCTTCCCACACACTTCTTTCTCCAAGGATTATGAGACCATAGATATGATAGTTACTCACAATCTGTGTTGACAAAGAAAAATGCACAATCACTCTAATCAAGCCATCAATTCCAAGCCAAATTTCCAGTCTAGCTTTCTCCATGAAAGATCCTATCCTTTTATAAGTTAAAGAGGATAAGGTGTGGAGGTTAGGATGATCCCACTAAATCATGAAAGTGAGTAATATCCAAACCATTTGGAAGCCACCTCACTATAGAAGATTCTCCTTCTAGAAGCATCGAGAAAATCCTTGTTTTTACCACGTATGAACTAGAAGCTTCAAGAAAATGCTCATTTTTCCCACGTATGAAGGTCATTACACACTAGATATAGTTCATACTATGGAAACTCCACACCCTAGATATAGAGCAAGGTGTGGAAGTCAGGCATTTTTGCACACTGTGTATAGTGCAACCTACGGAAATCCTCCAAAATAGGGTTTTTACAAAAAAAAATACAACTTCTTCTCTCAGGGAAAGTTCTTCTCCCTTCTTTCTTCAGAAATTCAGGCTATTGATCCTTCTGAAGACAAAGGATAGGTTAACATCATTAATGGTCATAAGGGTGACGAAAATAATGTGTAACAGAGAGCCCCCCAAAGTATGAAGTTAGAACAGAGTGATAGCTGAAATACTTTGTCGAGTGTGTGTAGGGAACAAGGAACACGTCAGTTGGAAACCTACCAAAAAAAAAGGAAATACAGTGCAATAACATATCATCACTTAGGTAGGCATTCCCATACTCATAATACAAATGACTCAAATCATAAATGTCAACATGCGAAGATCCATGTCAAGTAAGACAGGGAATGGCCACAAAACATACACTGTGGATCCATGAAAATATGACTCAAATCTTAACATAGCCACCAAAATAACACTGTGGATCTATGTGTTAGACACTCAAATTTGAACATAGCCACAAGACATATAATGTGGATCTATGCACTAGTAGAATCTGAATATACTCCAACACAACCTGAATCTGTTAGAAAAGACCCAGGGTCTTCATCTCCACCACTCTATAGTATGAATCTAACCATGCAATTACAAGTGTTGAAGTTGAACATGGTAGAAACCACTTGATTAACGTTCATTAGTTTATACCATTAACAAGTGTGAGGTAAATCACCATTAATGTCAATGACTCCCAAGGTACTCTAGTACAATCCGACGAATGTGAATTAATGAGTTGAAGTCGAACACTCGGCAAAATCTCCTGATCAGAGGTCAATAATGAAAACCCACTGTCGAAAGTGAGGAAACCTGCCATTGAGGCATGCAAGTTCAAAGGTACCAATTAGTTTTTAAGTCTAATTTATGGATAATGAGTTGAATTCGACAGGAAAAGACTCATCACAGGAGGGCCTTAATTTATCCCCCATCAATGACATGAAACGGGTAACAAGATTTGAAGTAGATGAGAGTAACCAATAACTCAGGACTGACTTAGAGATGGCCGACACAATATATGGCTTAAGGACTGCAGAAATGGCCGACACAATATAAGGATTTATGGATTGAACTTCTTTTTGAACATATTGACGACACAACAATTGTCTTGGAAAAACTGACTCAACAATAGGGATCATAGACCAATTTGTAATCTTATAAAGGAGTATGATCAAGAGACAAGAGGATTTTCCAACCCAGACACAAAGCAAGTGAAAGGGTGTCATATTCAGAAGCAACTCTTCCATAGAATAGAGGTTTAGATACATTTCTTTCCCAATTTTTCCCCCACCATTTCTAGCGAGTACCTCTTTATTTTTACACGAGCTTGAGGAGGATAACATATGCTTGAATTGTAATCTCCCCCAGAGTATGTTTAACAAACCCTAGGAAGGAGTGGTTTAGTCCCATATGGGTCTTTTGATGTTTGTTTTACGAGTCCAAAAAAAGAAAACTCATGGRTTTTTCATGTTTAGAGAGTCTGAAAAACAATTAAAGAGAACTCTATCATTTCCTTTTTTGTAAAGTAGTTCGATGAGATTGAAAAAATGATAAACTATCACCCATCAAATGTTTTCTTCAAATACTTTTACGAGCGTGAAAAGAACAAGGTCACTCGACAATCTTTTCATGTTTAGAGAGTTTGAAAAGAGCTTAAAGGGAACTCTAGGGGGTTCATTTTTCGTATAACCTTTACGAGTCTAAAAAAGTGATAAAAGTTTACTTGGTTACATTCTCATTGATTTACGAGCACGAGAAAGACAAAGACTAAGCTCGATAACTTATTCTCATATATTTACGAGCATGAGAAAGAACAAAGACTAAGCTTGGCAACTTTTTCTTATGTATTTACGAGCATGAGAAAGAACAAAGACTAAGCTCATGATTGTTTTCATTTTTACATAAGCTTTAAAACAAAACAAAACTATGTTTGGGATAGATTTTTTTTTTTTCACAAGCTTAAAAACTAAACAAAACTATTCTTGGTCCTGGTTTCATTTTTACACAAGATTGAACCATAGAAAACTATGCTTGTGGCTTCCCAACACATGGTTCATAGACTCACATGGTTGGTACTTAGCCCCCAGCTTAAGAAGCTAGTGGATCATTTTCATCATAAATTCCAGAGGTTGGAAGAATTGCCCCCCAAGCATTGTTTCGTTCAAATGAAAAGGAAAATGAAATGAAGCTTCAAATACTAGATGAAGGACTTGACTCAAATAGAGAGGGGGAACAAATCTATTTCATTTTTTAACGAGCTTTCCACAGAGAATAAAAACTATGCTCGAGAATCCAGGTTCAATCCCTAGATCTCTGTTTTATATTTTAATGAGATCGGCACAGAAACATGAACTATGCTCGTAACCTTTGTTTCATTTTTTAACTAGGTTGTCACAAGATGTAAAACTTTCCTTGTAACTGGTTTCAGGATCACGGCTTCCAAGAGGACAATGCTCCGAAAAGACACCATGTCAAGGGACAAAACTTGGTCATGGCTTCCAAGAGATCTTCACTTGATGGAAGAAACACACTCTGGAAGGAACACATGTCAAGGGTTGCAATAGGGGTAAGGAGTTCAGGCTCCAATAGCCCTACCAAAGAGATCACCATGTCAACTATGAGGTCTAATTCATAAGAGATAGAGTTTACAATGAGAGGCTCATTGTTATTAGTAGGTAAAGACATGGGAGAGAATGCCACATAATTGACTTGTGGCGGTGTTGACACCGTCTCTATATAAGAATCATTTAGGGAGGTAATCTAGTCAGGGATGATGAATTAAAGTTGATCAATAGTCACAATTCTTCCATCGTGAGGGAAAGGTATCATAGGAAAAACAGTGGACACAATAGCTTTTATGGTATATACATAATCCCAGCCAAGGAGTAAAGCGAAATCCAAGGGGTATTGGACTACCATGACATCAATAAAGACAGTTTTCCCTCCCAAGCTTACAGGAAACTGAGGAAGGGTCCCTAATGGTTGACTGGTTCTTCTATTGAAAGCTAATAGATTCTGCGTAACCAATGCAAGATGAGGAAAAACCAAAGCCTACCAAGCAATAGAGGATAAAATACTAATGAATGCACCTTCATCTATCAGCATCCAAGGAATGTCCCGACCAAAAACCTATACTATAATCTGGAAAGGAATGTGAGAGGGAAGACAAGGTCCAGTTATCACACCCCAACTAAAAATAATGGCTTCATTACTTTGGGGAGGATCCACGGGAGAAGGAGGAATGCCCCCCATTACAATAGATTCTGTATGAACAAGAAAAACATTGGAAGCATCGAGTTTACTCTCTAGTGGGAGAGTAGAATCGACTGATAACTACATCAAATCGACCACTTGGGTTTCATTATCCAAGGGGATAATGGGTTTGATGGGTGTAAAGGGATCGACCACTTGGGTTTCACTCTCTAATGAGAGAATGGGGTCGATCGAGGATAGGATGAGAGAGATCACTTGGGTTGCACTCTCCAATGGGAAAATGGGGTCGATGGGTGGAATCGGATCGACCACTTGGTCAACTGGTCCAACAAAGGACATGACCATATTGACTACCTAATCAACTKGACTGACCGATGGGGGGAACCAGATTGATCATTCCATCAACTACATGCGGGTTGAGAGAAAGCTTGCAATAAGCAACTGGAAGTTGAGGCGGTGAAATCATCATGTCTTCCAGTAATTTTGAGGCTTCATCCATACAATGGAAAAKGTGAGTTTGATAACTACCTCCGCATAACCTACAAGTTAAATTGACTCTACTTTTCTTTTTCCCAAGGGTATTTTGAGTAGTTGACGGGAGGTCATCAGCATGTTGTTCAAAGGCTGACGACATGGGTTGGTGAGGGTGTATATACCATACTTCTATAATGTTGGATAGACTACGGAAATCCTTAAGAAAATGGCTACCCTTACAAATCCTGCAAGGGTACTTGGGCTTACGGGTTGTTTGGGTGATCTTGGTATCATCAACACTCCCAGCATGATTAACAATAACTGGTTGTTTTCCAACATGTTTGACAGTGGTTAGAAGTTTGGACCCTTGCTTATTTTTCTTCTTCTTATTCTTTCATTTCTTATTCTTCGTATCCTCCAAGTTACCAGATTTAGAGATTTCACTCAGTGAAGAAGATGAAATGGAAGAAGTCCTTGCAAGTGAAGAAGGTGAATAAGATCTTACTATTGAAGATGACAAAGTATAAACATGAGTTTGATGTTCTTAGGGGGAAGTGCTTACAACAAAATCACTAGCTGCATTCGGGATTACCTTAGTGGAAAACAACCATACTGGTAATCCAATTGTGAGACCTGGAAAGCTCAAAGTAGAGATGTGAGGAGGACCAATGTTCCCATAAGAAGGAAAAACAAAAGGTTCTTTTGGAACATGGGTCCCTTCATTGGTTATTCTGGGAATGGGCGCCATTAAATAAATATCCAACCTAGAGTCTTCTTGGGAGAACAAACAACACACACTATAAATCTAGTAAGAAAACAAGCAAACAAAACCTTCTCACAATGAGCACACTAGTTGGTGATGAAATCCAACATCATGGGAACAAAGTAAGAAGGGGATGAGATAGAGCGGGTGGAAAAGTTATGTTGATGAACTGCTTAAAAGACTTACACCCTGGTGCAAGCTCCTGCACATAATCGTGGGTATACCCTCCAAGGAGCCCGAGTGAGTTTGGCCAATGTCGATTCCAGGTACTATGAAGACTTGCCCCTCCACAGTCACCTTGTGTAAATACCTTAAAGAGATAAGTGACTAAGGTTACCAATTACTACAGTGATTCCTGGGGAAATAGTCAATAGTTCGATCCACGTGCAAGGGTAGGGTATCTAGCCCAAAATCGACTTGAAAGGCTTTCACTCATCATTGTGGGTATACCTTTCAAGTGACCCCCATAATACACACAATCTCTACACTTGTCACTAAGACCAACAAAGCAGGGTGAGTAACTCTGCCAGTCTCAATGCAACCTCATGTTTGACGCTTGTGTGAGAAGGACTTCCCAGGACAAAATGTAGCAAGTGGATTTAACCGCTCCCAAACTCAAGATTCTATGTTTGTTTGCAGATTTGGAAAGTTATCTTTCACACCTATTCCAAATCCCTACAACTAATCTAATGTAGGTTTGCTACCAGAAAATATAAAAATGTCTGATCAATTTTATAAGAGCTTTATTTTAAGGTTGTTGTTACTTAAGAGGAAAATGGCATGGACAATATGGTGTTTTGACCAACTTGAAAGTTATTCAAACAGATGAAGATGCAATCTTTTCATTTCGATGAAAGCTATGCTATGAGAAGGAGAACACATTTAAATTCCAGATGCACAATGTCCCAAAATTTAATTAAACTCATCAATATCAATATTCTCAAGAAATGAGCAAAAGAGACTGTACACCAATACATGATTCTTGGCCCCCCCCGGCCATGAGGCGGAAAAATTTTAAGGAGTCAAGACCAAAAAACTGCCAAAAATCATGCAATTTATCTACTGCAAATGAAAAGATGCCCCCAATTTAATATAAAGCAAGACATTAAAATTTTTGTTTCAAAGATAGCTAAAAGTAATAGAAATTATTTATAAAATAGATCAACCCAAACTAAGTTTCTCTTTTAATATGATTTATTCAGAAAAAGAAGTATTCTTTCACCAAACAAATCTAAAGAGAAAACAATGCTTTGTAACAGAAAGACACTCAAAGGAAGAGATCAAATATTTCAAAAACAAACAAAGCAAAAATAAGGTAAATATGGTTGAAAGAAGATTCAAATTTTTTCAAGAAGACTATAATCAGACTCAATAAATCAACCCAAAACCATATCATAGATTTGGGCAGGGAAAACCACCACAAAGCAATTATTTTCACAATTTCTGTAGGCTAGAAGACTAGCATAGTGAGGAAATCCTTGATTGCCGCAAGCCAGAAATGGGTAGGGTGTGGAGTTTACACACTGATCTAAATAGGTAGGGTGCGGAAATCCAAAGTCTCTACGCTGTCCCTCAAAGAAGGGTGCGGAAATCAAACAAAAATGGAAAAAATTAAAAAATTAAGAAGGTTTTCCAGTGAAGTTTAACAGTCAGAGAGTCAAAATGGATCTCCAAGTGACTCAGAAAACAGAAACCAAGCAATCAAAGAAAGAACACAATACAAACTAGGAAAACAATTTTTTCCCCAGTGGAGTCACCAATTTTGTTATTGGATAAATTGGTAAATGTAGGCATAAACTAATCTCCCTAGATCCACCTAGATCTAGAACAAAACAAGACAGAACATGGTGCTTTCCCTGGGCTCTAATCATCGAATTTACTACTAAAAAAAAGAAGAGAGACATACCTTTAAGTGTAGCTTCCTTATGCCTTTGTTGTTCCTGTTTCACTCTAGTGCTCTTGTGATATTGATCCTGTAATGAGACACAAACCAACCAAAGTGAAAGAAGTAAGGTATATTCAATGACAACCTATGCATATAATCAAGAAATATTGTAATAAAATAAAGATTAGTCTATGGGGAAGAAGCATGCTAGTGTATTATATTAAATAATAGAAAGAGAGACTACAACTAGATGCCTTGATGTCATAAGGTTCCTTCCAAAATTTTCTTGCTTTCCACACACTTCTTTCTCCAAGTATTCTGAGACCATAAATCTGATAGTTACTCACAATCTATCTTGACAAAGCAAAGATCAAAGACACTCTAATCAAGCCAACAATTCCAAGCCAAATTTCCAATATAGCTTTCTCCATGAGATCTCCTCTCATTTTATAAGTTGAAGAGGATAAGGTGTGGAGGTTAGGATGATCCCCCTAAATCATGAAAGTGAGTAAGATCTAAACCATTCGGAGCCCACCTCACTATAGAAGATTCTCCTTATAGAAGCATCGATAAAATGCTCATTTTTCCCATGTACAAAGGCCGCCGCACCCTAGATATAGTGCAAACTGTGGAAAATATGCACCCTAGCTATAGAGAAAGGTGCATAAATCAAATATTTCCACACCCTGTGTATAGTGCAACCTGCAGAAATCCTCCAAAATAGGGTTTTTACAACGAAAAATACAACTTCTTCTCTCAGGGAAAGCTCTTCTCCATTCTTTTTTCAATAATTCAGTCTATTGATCCTTCTAAAGACAAAGGATAGGTTTACATCATTAATGGTCATAAGGGTGACAAAAATAATGTGTAACACCCCTCACTCTATATCCAACTCCATTTCCTTCTCATTCTATCCCCCTCCCTCTCTCTCCTCCAATATCCCCCCTTTCTCTCTTTATCTCTCTCTAACTCCCCTTCCTTCTCTCTCTCATCCCTTCATCTCACACTCTATCTCACTGTCTCTCCCCATCCCTCCCACTATCTCTCCTCTCTCTCTCTCATACTTATAGCCTTCTCTCCCCCTTCCTCCCACTATATCTCATCTCTCTCTCTCTCTATCATACATCTACCCCTCTCTCCCCCTCACTATTAGGTACCATATCTATTATAATAGACAAAAAATAGAAACACTAAAGATAATAACAATGGAACAACATAGTATATGAAACAACAACACCAAAATAATATATTGATTGATTTGAAATAATGTCCACTTTCCTCTTCCAGGGGGAAACCTCCAATAGAGTAGTGCGCTACTACGATGATTCTCAAGACAAGACTTATCATTCCCTTGACTCCTATTTATACTAAATCTATCTACCAAAAGAACAATCTAGAGGAATATCTTCTAGAAGCAGAAGCTTCTATTAGGTCTTCTTACATTTGACTTATTCTTCCTTATTACTAGGCCTTATTAATATTTTCCTTTATTACATGGAAAATATATTATTCTACCTATGTGAGGGGTTAGGGAGGTTAGGTCCCTAAGATTCCCCCCCCCCCAAAAAAAAAAAAACCTTGTGTTCAAGGGTTGATATGAGGAAATTGTTGCAGAATGGTAGTTTTCTCCCAGGAGTCATCTGTTGGACTTGTATCTTTCCATTGTACTAACACTTCCTTGATAGTGCGTCGATGGATACTATGCTCATGCTGGTACAATACTTCTTCTAGATGCAACCAGATTGAGCCTTCTTCATCCAAGTTGAGAAAACTGGTTTGAGTTTGGCAGTTAGTTCCAATCACCTTCTTTAAGCATGATACATGAAAAACATGATGGAGCTTAGAATGATTGGGAAAAGCTAATTGACAAGCCACACGTCCCACTTTCTTGAGAGTTGTATAAGAACCATAAAATTTGGGAGCCAGTTTCTCACAATGGTTAGCCTTGAGTGAAGTCTACTTATAAGTTTTTAGTCGAATAAACACCTGGTCCCCTTCAGTAAATTTACATTATGAACGACCTTGATATGCTTGTTTCTTCATGCAATTATGATTGATGAACAAATTGTCTTTGACGGTATGGAGAATAGTCTCTTGAATTGTAAGTGTTTTTTCAACCACCTGGACCTACGAGACACCGAGAATCTACGAGAAAAATGAAGGTGTTTTTTTTCCATATAATTCTTCAAAAGTAGTCATGGGAGTAGTTGTATGGTAATACATTTTTACCACCATTCAACTAGGGGTAACCATTGAACCCACTAATTTTTCCTCTCAAGTGTAAAGTACATCAAATATCTTTCGAAACACTTGTTGAAAAATTTAATTTGTCCATCAGTCTAGGGATGATAGGTGGTGTTGAGATGTAATTGGGTTCCTTGTAGTCTAAAAAATTCTTGCCAAAAGTTTTTTTTGAAAGTGGGATCTGGGTCAGAGATAATAGAATGAGGCATGCCATGAAGTTTGAATATATTATCCATGAAAAATTGAGTCATTTTTCATGCGGTGAAGGGATGTTGCAGAGAATATAAATGAGCATATTTGGAAATACTATCAACCACCACCATGATGAATATCTTATTGCTATATTTAGGTAGGCCTACAATGAAATCCATAGAAATATCCCTTTAGGTAGAAGGTGGAATTGGAAGGGGTTGGAGTGTTCCTGGGGATTTGATTGTTTCTCCCTTGTTGCATTGACAAACATCACATTCATCCACAAAACTCTAGATATCATGTTTCGTACCATCCCAGAAAAAAAGAACGTTTGACCCTTTCATAGGTTTTGGTAAACCTTGAATGCCCAGTTGTAGGTGAAGCATGAAGCTCAGAAAGCATTGTGGATTTATGTTGTGATTGGTTTCTTAAATATAGATGACCTTTGTAATGAAGCTCATTATTTTTCCAAGAGTACCCTAGAGAATATAGAGAATTTTCTTTCAATTATTGGATGAGGAGAGATATTTTGGTATCTTGTCTCGACAAGCAACTTGGAGAAAATATGGTACAAGAAAAGAGAATTAAAAGAGGGACCCTTATTCTTCATATTTTTGGGAAAGAGCTTTAGCAACCACAATTTATTTTCCCTTATTGCAAATGATATCATAATTGTATTTGAATAGCTTCGTTACCCATTTTGTTTCTTCGAGGAGAAAAATTATTTGTTCCAGAAAATACTTTAGGCTTTGGCGATCAATTTTAATCTAGAAGCATTTCCCCAATAGATAAGAACGTAAGAGATCCACTGCATGCAAAATAGTAAAACAATTATCTTCATAGATTGATTGGCCGAAATGTTTATCTGAAAGTTGTTTGTTGGTGAAGGCCAAAGGCCTACCCTCTTGCATGAGGATTTCCCCAAGTCCTTTTCCGAAAGCATCACATTCCAAGACAAAGGTCTTGGTGAAGTTTGGAAGAGACATGATTGGCGTCGTGCACATAACCTCTTTCAAGGGATGGAAGGATATATCAACTAATGGAGTCCAGTTGAAGGAATTCTTTTTAAGGAGATCCATGAGAGGTGCTGCAATTTTTCCATAATTCTTAACAAACTTGTGATAATAACTTGTTAAACCCAGAAATCCATCCAATATCTTAAGAGTTTTAGGAAAAGGCAAATCCTGCATAACTTCAATTTTCTTAGGATCCACCCTTACACCATCCTTTCCAACAATATGATTCATAGTCTCCACTTATGAGGCTCCAAAGGAACATTTATATTGTTTGAGAAAAAGTTTGTGCTGATAGAGGAGATGCATAAATCAATCAACATGGGCAAGATAGGTTGTCCAAGTTTTACTATAGATGAGAATATCATCAAAGAAAAATAAGACAAAATGATAGAGAAAAGGATGAAATACATGATTCATGAGAATTTGGAAGGTTGATGGGGCATTAAAAGGAAAAAGGGCATGACCAAGAACTCATAGTGACCCTCATGAGTTGTAAATGCAGTCTTGGGAATGTCTTCTTCTATCATACAGATATGGTTGTAGCCAAATCATATATCGATTTTAGTAAATTACTAGGCACCACTAAATTCATCCAAGAGGTCATTAAAGATAGGAATTGTAAACTTGTCTTTGATGGTGATTTCATTGAGGATGCAGAATTATGGACGCATATGAAAAGTACCTTATTTCTTGAGTACCATGACCACAAGATAAGAATAGATGCTAGTACTAGAATGAATAACACCCGATTCAAGCAATTCTTGCATGATTTTCTCAATTTAATTCTTCTGGGAAAAGGGATGAATATAAGGGTGAAAATTGGGAGGGAGATTGTTGGGGATAAGTGGAATTTAATGATAATGAACACCATGGGAAGGGGGAAGTCCTTGGGGAGTGGAAAATCATCTTGGTGTTTGGATATGAGAGATTGGAGGTCAATATGAATAGATCATGTCTCAACAACTTGAATAGAATGGACTTGGGAGATAATACATGGATGCCCTTTTTTGAGAATATTTTCCATATGACGGGAACTAATGATCTCAGGAGAACCTGTTGTGATGCCTTGGAAGTGATATTGTTGTCCCTCCTGTTGGAATTACATGTTTAATTCCTTAAAATCCATGAGAATGGGCCCCAAAGTGTGTAACCATTCAACACCTAGAACAATGCCACAACCAACAATATCGATGGAAAACATATGATATTTTAGGTGGTACTACCCCATTTGAAGACATACATTTTCACAAATCCCACCACATTTCATGGAACCACCATTAGCTATCATGATTTGAAAATTGTTGGTGGAACAAATATAGCAATTGATTTCCTAGGCAATGCAATGGTGAAAAAAATTATGGGTGCTTCCACTGTCAACAAGTATGATTACTTTCCTGTGCTTAATATAACTAATGAGATTGAGGGTTTGAGGAGAAGAGAATTCCATGAGGGAATGTAATGAAATCAATGGTTCAACTTATGGTGCGTGAGTAGGCAGAGAAGTAGCATCGGGAAAGGGTAGTTATTCAATAGGAGGAACTTCAACTTCCTCTTCAACAACATCCTTTGAAATGGCCATAAAATATTTTGTTCCTTACACTTGTTCCTTGGAAAATATTTGTCATCATAATTATAGAAAATACCTTTGAGTTGGAATTCATACATTTCTTCCCATGTTAAATTTTGGAGCCTGAGAGGAGTGTCCTAAGGGGTAGGTGGGTTGGGCATAGGGTGGGGAATAAAAGTTGGTTTCTACTCTGGGCCAAAATGACCTATTGTGCCTCCTTGGCATGCTTAGTGTCTTCCAACCAAATCGGGGGGTGATCCATGATGACCTAGGAATGAATTTCATTCTTGAGGACACTGATAAATAATTCCATGAAGAAAGTGTCTGTCATGCCCTCTGTTTGGAAAGATAAGTGCTAGAAGGAAAAAATAAAATATTCTACTCTCCCATAATTTTTTTGCTTGGTCAGACATCCTAAATGGTGTGTGTCTATGTCAAATCATTTATACAACCTAGAAATAAACGGTGACCAAGAAACATACCCTTGGTTTGCATTGCGATGACATTGCCACCATTTCCATATTTTTGGATCCAAATAGAGAATTTCATAATGAAGCTTGGTTAACTCCTCAGTGATACCATCTAGGGAGAAAAAATATTCCATTTGAGTGATCTGATCCATAAAATTTGTTGACCTCGACTCTAGGAATACAAGGGTCACGAGGTAGTTCGAATGAGAGGGGAAAGGTTTATTGGAGTAAACACCTTCAGTGTAGAGAGAGGGATCAGAGAAGGATGTAGCCTAGAATTGGGTCATGAATTGATAGAGCGTGGAATGTACTGCATTAATTTGGCCACCTAGTTGGTCTTTGACTTCACAATGGTTCCATGGAGTTGGTCTTGGATATATATTTTTGCATGAATGGCTGGAATGTCCTTGGTTACTCTGTCCTGAAGGGAAACTAGATCAATACATAATTTTTGATTGGTTTCTTCTTGGTGGGTGGGGGCGATGATGAAAAGAGGGGTGGGTGCATGGGGTCAGAGAAAGAGTTAAAAATGATAGGTATGACAGTGATCAGTGTGAAAAGGGGAATCCAATGAGATAGGTACCTAATAAGGGGGTCGGAAGGGGAGTGGGACCACAGGAAAAAAAGGCTAAAAAAGGGTTGGTATCACTACAATCGAGACAAAAAGAGGAATTTAATGGGATAGGTCTCAAATAAGAGTGCAGGCAGGCCCAAAACACTTTTTTACTCTTGTAGAGTTATACTCTGATCTGAATAATACTGTAGTTTTGAAAGGTCCAAATTATTAATAGGAAAAAATGTGTATTAATTTCACAACCTAAATGCAAGAGGTAAAGTTGCATGTCAATAGATCTTGTCTATTCTCTTATGTTTCCATCCCAAGGGTTAGGGTATTTAGGGTGTCTATAGACAAGGTTTTTCCCTGTGTTATAGCTCTCTAATAGATGTGTGGGGTCCAATAATATTACTTGCCCCAATATCTTAGGGCACCAACTAAAGAGGCTATACCGTGCCCTTAGTCGTACTACCCAACTACCTAGGTACTAGATGTTGGATACACCTACCACACTTAGAAGGGGGGGGGGGTGAATGAGTGTGGGGCTCTTTTTACCAAAACTTCTCTCTTACACAAAACACATTATTTACCATTCAAATTTTACTCATTACTCATTGTTGTTATTTATAATCAGTTAGATGTGAACATATATTAGCAACATATATCAGCAACATAGATCATCAATAAGTCACCACCACAAGGAACACAAAGAACATAAGATGTATGTACAATTTTCTTTTTATTACAGACTACAATCCTTGGGGTTTTTCAGCAAAAACTGAATAGAGTACAACTCTACAAGAGAACCAACTCTATAATGCAAGACTCAACTTACACCCTCAGCACCAACTGAGATGATGCAACAATCCTCAACATATATCAATATGCAACAGGTACGCAACCTATCAGTAGTGTAACCCACGTGTGTACACGCCCTGGCTCACTACAACCCACGTATGTATGTGGCCAATACATACAACAACCTGCATATGTATTCTAAGCTATTAGGGTTTATCCTTTTCATGACATACCCAAATCCTCTGCAACCTGCAAGAAAAATTTCCACTGTTCAAACTGACCACCAGCCAGTCACAACACATCCAAGAACTCCAATAACTTACTCATGCTCCACAACAATTCAATATGAATGCAAACTCAGTCATGTATAAGAAAATAGTATACCATAGTATTCATATCACAATGGAATCACAAGAGTACTTCTCACTCCATCAACTAGAATAAACCACATCACAGCATCCATACCAAGAATTCCCTAAGCATTCACAACACAACAAGAAATATTATCCATCAATACAATAATGTAACCATACTAGTGTCTCAGTGATATATTTGAGCCCATAGAATGAAGATCTGGAACCTTCTTCAATCTTCAACAGCCAGTCATAAGCTCAAAAAAAAATATCCATGATTTATCCACTGTACGCGCCCTATCCTCATACAACTCGCATATGTATGCACCTTGGCCCATTACAACCCACGTACACCTCATAAACTAGGGTTTCTGAAGCTCCAAGACTTTCCTCGTAAAGATCTCTGATATTTTCGAAACTTTCATGTGTCCATGTGATCCTCCTCAAGCTCTCTTTCTCAGAATATATCTCCAATCATGCTCAAGAGATCCACCCCAAAGATGCTCTCACAAGAATCTCTCCATCAATACTCCAAAAGATAATCTCACAAGAAGCTCTCCACTAACCCACCAAAAATGATATTTTTCAAGAGACCATTTCTATCTTATTTATACTTTCATCCTCTAGGTCACTTAACCCATTTTCCTTATTTTAGGGTTAACCACTTTCCATAAATAGAAAGTTCTCCAATACTTTATCATTGAAATATTCCTTCTTGATTTTGTCACTTCTCTTTATTATTTAAATAATCCACCTTGACTTTGTCACTTTAATTTATTATTTAAATAATGATTTCTTCTTTTAATGAACTTTGACTCATTTGACCTTATGGGGCTTCAAGCCATCACATGGGGGTCCTTCAACTTCGTAGGGCCATAAATCTCAAACCGTGAGGAGTTGTGTGGCATTACACATACCACCGGAAATGGCATGACAAGCACTATCCATCTAGGATAGTTTCACAAACAAAATCATTGATATTCATATTATTATTCGACATACAATCATGGGTTCTCTCAACCATAACTCAACCACAAAGTGTCTTCCCATGAGGGCTTTCACCATAAGAGGACCACTTTGGAGTTCATCTATTTGTACCATGACATGAAAATAATGAGTTATATTTACATAAAACAAATTATGCATCATATATCAAAGAATCCATCTTCGTCATGTATTAATGACAACTCATTGATCCATATTCAACTATGCATCATATCAATGATAACATCTTCATCAATTGGTTTCCACTTGACATCTATCATTCTCATCAAGGACAATACATAATCAATAAAGCCTATCAATCAATCCATTGACATCAATCAATCATTTAATCACTTGACATCAATCCTTTGAAATCAATCAATCAAACCATTGGCATAAATGACAACATGATCCAATAATATCCCCCTTTGGCATTGATGGCAATACCAACATTCATGTCAAAACCAATCATTGATGTCAACTTGTAGAGAAGGCATGCTCTACATCTATAGTCATCAATCATATCAATGTGACTATATCTCCCCATCATTTATTACTATCTCTCCCAAACAAACATCAATCACATCAATGTGACTATCTCTCCCCCTTTGACATCAATGGTAGAGGGTCTTCTCTCCTTGGGGCTGCTCCCACTGCTTGAACTCTCCTTGGGGCTGCTCCCCCTGTCTAAATGTCTTTTACCTTCCTCTAAATAATCTCTCCCCTTTTGAACAAGGGATATCATCTTCATGTAATGCTGAATATACACTGCTCATACTCCCCATGTGACCATTTCTCCCCTTGGAATTATGCCTCTGTTCTCTTTCTTCAAATATAGGGCTCTTTTCTTGGTATGCATCTGATAAATATCTCCTCCTAGAATCATGGGAAGAAGAATGACTCCCCCTGTGGGTATGTCTCCCCCTATCTCATCTACAATATTATCAACATGCAATTACTATTGCTCAACCGGATCATAATGACGATCCTTGGACCTGTCCATGCATCAAACTTGTTCCATACCATACATCATTAAAAAAAAATACAAGTCAACAATAAAATAGAGAATCATGAGTAAAATATATCCACCAAGTACATCATGTACCAAAATGTGCCCATAATGTACAACACCCATGTACATAAACCATGTACATCAACATCATACAATGTGCCAAAAGATATCATCCATGGAATGTATCAACCATATGCCTCTTATCAACATGTGCATCTACCAATATCCCAACCATGTTCATCTACCAATATGCCAACCATGTGCATATACCAACATGCCAAATACGTGTCATATCACTCATGATATGTCTCCATCAAGTACTATGATACCAATTTTGTGCTAATCAAGTAATACCAATGGTGTATTGTTATCAAGCATATTCCATATATGAGTGTACCAAACATCACCATGCATCAATACCACAAAATGATGAATCCCATATTTGTATGCCAAATCCTCCATAAAACATGTGTCAATAAAACTGCTAGTAGGTTCCTCTACCAATGTACTAGAAGTGTACCAATCATAGATCAAGTCATGACTCCTCAACATCATCATATCATCAACTCACCAACTACATGTCCAAATATGTATCCCATTCATATGACAAATGAATGCACCAAGATATCTGACAAGTATGCCTCTAATAACACATCATAAGATATGTCAATCAAACTCAAAATATGTACCAACCATGTATACCAACAGACCATCATCAAACATCCATTCACTACAAAAAATACTAAGCATCCAACACATGTACTATTAGTGTGCTTCAATAGATCAATGATATCTCAAAATATATCACATAACCAAGGTGCCATAACTTCACTGTCATAACCAACATTGTTCTTCAATAGAAAATGCCTCAATCCATACTCATGGGTTAGTTCTATGCATCCAAGATGACCTTTGATTATTTTTATAATCACATTACATAATCCAATATAGAATCATGAAAACCTACAGCAAACAGTGTCAGAACCTGCAACAAACTATGTCATACCCTACATCACAGAGTTATACCATCACATTAAGTTTCATTCCCCATGAATAGCCATTTTCTCTAGGATTTACCACATATACGTGGCCTGCTGCACAATAGAGTGCATATGTACATGACCTATTCAATGTCATCCCGCATATGTATGCGAATGATACCACTGTTACCCACGTATACCTTTGTGGATAACACACTTCAACTCCCCTTCAGTCTTTCATTATGATCTGGCTGCTCTGTCTTCTTCACCCACTTCTGTAGATGTCCCTGCTCCTTAGAACTTGAGCTCTGAGCATCCATATTTTCAAATATGTCTCCCTTTCTTAATTCATTCCTTCTTCTAACCATGCTATTTTAATTTCTTCTTGTGTTCTAGTAATCTTGGTATTTGTGGCCAAATCCACTACAGCTGTAGCATCTAATGGTGTTACAGTGAACAGCAATGTGTCCTACTTGATCGCATCTCCAACACCACATGGTGTTATAAAATCTTCCATTATATCTCCTTTCATATGATCTACATTCAAAATATTTGTGACCATATACATTACATGAATAACAATGCCCATGAAAAATATTTTCATACCTTTTCTTTGGTGTCCCAAGAATAGCTTCTTGATGTATTCCTTGCTTTGTTCTTTTGAAAATTTCTTTTCATTTTGTAGATGGTTGTTTTCCAACATTGTCTTCCTTCTTTGATGGACTTACCTCATGCTTCTTTGAGATAGTTTCTTCAGCATGTGTAGCTTCCTTTTTGTATCCAAGACATGATTTACCATATGGTGATCTTTGACTTTCCAAGATCTCATCTAAGATTAGTGAGATATTCAAGAGTTTATTTGACTTCTCCACTTTCTTTCTAAGATCAACAATTTCATATTCTAACTTACAACATCACTCTTCCTTTTCTTTTATTTGATTCTTCAATAGTTCCCCCATCCTTTTGGCTTCTTCAATTTGGGTCTTGATATGGACAATAGTTTCAAAACTTTTGCTAATCTCATCATATACCTTCATATCTTCTTTTTCATTCTTTAGTCTTGTGATATATTCTTCATTTTATTCTAATTGAGTCTTATTTCTCTCTTCTTTTTCTTTGAGCATTCCCTTTAACTTCAAGATGTTCCTTTTATTTCTCCTAAGAAATGTTTTAGTATTATTCGAAAGATAGTTATAGTGTGTATAAAAATGATCACTTCTATATCTATATAAACCATCTTCAACTTCCTTTTGAAGTTCTAATAGATTTTATTCTATTCTTTCCATAGGATAACTACCATCAAACATTACACAAATTGTTTCTAGATCTTATTCTTCACATGAGAAAAATTCAACATCATCTCATTTTGAATCATTGAAATCAAAGGTCTTTGAGGATTCTTTACCTTTATTTGAAGTATCTTCAAGATATTCCTTTTTTCCAACATTATCACATGATTCTTTACCTTCATTTGAAATGTCTTCAAGATCTTCATTTGTGCTAACATCATCACTTGATTCTTTGTCTTCATTTTAAATGTTTTCAAGATCACATTTAGAAATAATGCATTCAAGAGTTTTTGGAGATTCCTTACCTTTATTGATCTTGATGGAGTGGTATTAAACATATTCTTTATTGTTTTGATATGTCTCCTTTAGCTTTATCCATAGATCCTCATCGGAAATGCATTGTCCTATGCTCTCTTTGATAGGGCTTGAGAGTCCACTAAGAGTGGTCTTGAGAGCCAATGCATCATTCTTCTTTCCTTCACTTTGAGCTGCAAACTTTGAATTGTTCTTCAAAGGAACTGATCCACCAATGGTTTCCTTCCAAATTGTTGCCACCATTGTCTTTAAATGTAATCTCATATCTATTCTCCAAGTAGAATAGTTTTCCTTATCAAGGATTTGAACTTCATCATCCATTTGTGTGTCTATGGATCTCCTTCAAGCTTTTTAAGGATTGTAGTGAAGGTCTGCTCTGACACCAATTGTTGGATACACCTACCACACTTAGAGGGGGGGGGGGGNAGTGTGGGAATCTTTTTACTAAAACTTCTCTCTTACACAAAACTCATTATTTAACATTCAAATTTTACTCATTACTCATTGTTGTCATTTATAATCAGTTAGATGTGAACATATATCAGCAACATATATCAACAACATAGATCATCAATAATTCATCATCACAAGGAACACAAAGAACAAAAGATGTATGTATAATTTTATTTTTATTATGGACTACAATCCTTGGGGTTTTTCAACAACAACTGAATAGAGTACAAGTATACAAGAGAACCATATCTATAATGCAAGACTCATCTTACACCCTTATCACCATATGAGATGAGGCAACAACCCTCAATAGATATCAATCTGCAACAGGTAAGTGACCTGTCAGTAGTCCATCTTGTGTGTGTACGCGCCCTGGCTCACTATAGCCCACGTATGTATGCGACCAATATATAAAACAACTTGCATATGTCTTCTAAGCTATTAGGGTTTATCCTTTTCATCACATACTCATATCCTCTGCAACCTGCAAGAAGAATTTCCACTATCCAAACTGACCACCAGCCACCAAGCTCTCCAATAGTTTACTCATGCTCCACAACCAATCAATATTAATGCTAACTCAATCATGTATAAGAAACTAGTATACCATAGCAGTCATATCACAACAGAGTCACAAGAGTATTGCTCACTCCATCAACCAACATACACCACATCAAAAAATCCATACCAAGAATGCCCTAAGCATTCACAACAAAATAAGAAATACTATCCATCAAGACAATAATGTAACCATACCAGTGTCTCACTGATAGATCTGAGCCCATAGAATGAATATTTGGAACCTGCTTTAGTCTTCAATAGCCAGTCATAAGCTCAAACACAAATCTCCATGATTTATCCACTATACATGCCCTGTCCTCATACATCCCACATATGTATGTGCCCTACCACATTACAGCCCGTGCACACTTCAGAAACTAGGGTTTCTGAACCTCCGAGACTTTTTCCATCAAGATCTTTGATATTGCCGAAACTTTAATGCGTCCATGAGATCCTCCTCTCACTCTCTTTATCAGAATAGATCTTCAATCATGCTCAAGAGATCCACACCAAAGATGCTCTCACAAGAAGCTATCCATCAATACTCCAAAAGATAATCTCACAAGAATCTCTCCATTAATCCACCAAAAAGGATATTTTTCAAGATACCATTGCTATCTTATTTATACTTTCATCCTCTAGGTCACTTGACCTATCTTCCTTATTTTAGGGTTAGCCACTTTCTATAAATAGAAAGTTCTCCAATACTTTATCATTTAAATATTCCTTCTTGATTTTGTCACTTCTATTTATTATTTAGATAATCCACCTTGACTTTGTCACTTTACTTTATCATTGAAATAATGATTTCTTTTTTTAAGGAACTTTGACTTATTTGACCTTATGGGGCTTCAAGCCATCACATGGGTGTCCTTCAACTTTGTAGGGCCATAACTCTCAAACCGTGAGGAGTTGTGTGACATTCCACATACCATCGGAAATGGCATGACAAGCACTATCCATCTAGGATAGTTTCACCAACAAAATCATTGATCTTCATCTTATTATTCCAGATACAAGCATGGGTTCTCTCAACCATAACTTAACTGCAAAGTATCTTCCTGTGAGGGATTTCACCATAAGGGGAACACTTTGGAGCTCATCCATTTGTACCATGACAAGAAAATAATGAGTCATCTTTACATCAAACCAACTATGCATCATATATCAAAGAATCCATATTCATCATGTATCAATGACAACTCATTGATCCATCTTCGTCTATGCATCATATCAATGATAACATCTTCATCGATTGGTTTGCACTTGACATATATCATTCTCATCAAGGAAAATAGATATACATTGTTCGTTAATCATAAATCAATCCATTGACATCAATCAATCATTTAATCACTTGCCATCAATCCTTTGACATCAATCAATCAAACCATTAGCATCAATGACAACATGATCCAACACTAGAGAGTATATTCTTGAGTGTTTTTCTCGATGGCACTATAGAAATCAGGAAGTCTATTATCTATGAAGGGATTCAATATATCTATGTCGATTCATGTGCATGTGTTGTCTAATGCACTACCACCTGAAGGGGTACCAAGAGGGGTTACAAGGATGGCCAAAAATGAGCACTTAAGTACCACTTGTATTTCTAGCATGTATGCTTCCTCGATCATGGATTTATGCATTTAACAACATATCTCTTTAGCTTTAAGACACTGAATTACCTCTCTACCTTGAAGAAAAAAAAAAAACCCACAATTTTCTGCCAAGGAAAGTGCACTAATACCACTTGTAAGGTACTGGATCTATTATAATAGCAGAAAAAAAAAATATTGTAGAGAATAACAATGGAACAACACAACATATGAAACCACCACACCAAAATAGTATCTTTATTAATAGGAAACAATGTTAACTTTCCTTTTCGAGGGGGAAACCTCCAACAAAGTAGCGTTCTATTACAATGATTCTCAAGAAAATACTTCTCATGCCCTTGATTTCTATTTATACTAATTCTATCTACCAAAAGAAAAATCTAGAGGAACATCTTCTAGAATCGGAATATTCTATTAGGTCTTCTTACATTGACTTATTCTTTCTTATTACTAGACCTTATTAATATTGTCCTTTATTACATGGAAAATAGATTATTTTACTTGCGTGAGGGGTTAGGTAGGTTCGGTCTCTAACACTCACTTTGTATCCCCTTCCTCTCTCTCCCACAGTCTTGCCCAATTTCTCTCTTTACATATGTCTACACTCCTCCCGCTCCTATCTCTCTAATCCATCCCTTTGACTCCCTCTCCCTCCCTCTCACAGTGTCAAACACTCCATGACTACCCCCCCTCTCTTTCTTTCTGTCTTCCCCTATCACACTCTCACATAATTTGTCTCTACCCCCATCCTCCATAGCTCTCTCCCTCTCCCTCCCAATACCTCTCCACTCTTTCTCTCCTACATATACCACCTCTCTCTCTCTCTCTCCTCATTGTT
>JASDQU010103885.1:190689-232844 GCA_032191745.1 Picea mariana | reverse complement strand
GAACCCCCCTTCCCTCTCTCTTCCTCCTTCCTCTCTCTCTGTCTCTCTAACCCCTTCTTAGTCACCCTCTCCTTGCCTCTCACACTCTTAAACACTCCCTCTCTTTCTCCCCCTACCTCCCACTATATTTTCTCTCTCTCTCCTACATCTACCCCTCTCTCCCCCTCACTTTATATCTCCTTCCCTCTCTATCCCCCACTCTTTCCCCCTTTCTCTTTTTACCTATTTATCCCCATTCCCTATCTCTTCCCCTTCCTCTCTCTCTCTCTCTCTCAACCCCCCCTATTGGTATCTCTCTACCTCCTTCTCACACCCTAAAACAATACCTCTCTACTCCCCTTCTCTCTTTACCTATTTCTACCCCCTTTCCCTCTCTTTCCCTTTATTTTTTCTCTGTCTCTCTCTCTCTCACTCTCTCTCTTCCCCCCTATTCGTCACCCTCATATTCCCTCTCACACTCTCAAACATTCACTCTCTCTCTCCCTCTCCCTCCCATTATCTCTCCAATCTATCTCTCCTAAATATACCCCCCTCTCCCCCCCACTTTGTATCCCCCTCCCTCTCTACCCCTCACTCTTCCTCCCTTTCTCTCTTTACCACTTTACCCCCCTTCCCCCTATCTTACCCCTTCCTGTCACTCTCTCTCTCTCTCCACATTATTGGTCTACCTCACCCTCCCTCTCTCACTCTCAAACACTTCCTCTCTACACCCCTTCTCTCTTTACCTCCTGCATCTAACCCTCCCTTTCTTGCTCATTGTATCCCCCTCATTCTCTCTCCCCCACTATCCCCCCTTGCTCATTTTTCCTCCATCTACCCCCCTTCTCTCTCTATGTCTCTACCTCACTCTCAAACACTCTCTTTGTTTTCCTCTCTCCCATTCTCACACTCTCACTCACACTCTTTGTATTCCTCTCTACCCTTCGTACACTCTCACACACTATATTTKTCTTCCTCTCTCCCCCTCTCACACTCTCACACACTCTATATCTATCCCCCATCCACCATCTCTCTCCCCCTCCCTCCCACTGTCTATCCTCTCTCCCTATCCTACATATACCATCTCTCTCCCATCTTTTTCTCTCTACCCACCCTCTCAGTATCCCTCTCCCTCCCTCTCACACTCTCAAAAAATCCCCCTCTCTCACCCTCACTTTGTATCCCCCCTCCCTGATATCTATCCCCAACTCTTCCACCCTTTCTCTCTTTACATTTTTACCCCCTTCCTCTAATTTTATCTCCTTACCCCCCCTCTTAGTATCCCTTTCCCTCTCTCTTACAATCTCACATAATATATTTTTCTTCCCCTCTCCCCCTCTCACACTCTCACAAACTATTTTTGTATTCCTATGTCCCCCTCTTGTAATATCACACTGACTGTTTCTCTACCCCTATCCTTTCTCTCTTTACTCTCTCTCTCTCTCTCTCCTACATATGCAATATCTTCCCCACCAATATCTCTCTCTACCCCCCCTCTTCATCTCCCTCTCCCTACCTATAACATTGTCAATCAATCCCTCTCTCTATCTCCCTCCCTCCCACTATCTCTCCTCTCTCTCTCTCTCTCTTCTAAATATACCCCTCTCTCCCCATCACTTTGTATCCCCATACCTATTTATCCCCCACTCTTCCCCTCTTTCTTTATTTAACTCTTTACCCCTCTTCCTCTCACACTCTCTCTCTCTACCCCCCTTCTTGGTCTCCCTCTCTAGCCCTCTCAAACTCTCTATTTTTATTTCTCTCTCCCACTCTCACACTCTCAAATACTCTCTTTGTATTTCTCTCTCCCCATCTAACACTCTCACACAATCTCTCTCTACCCCCATCCTCCCTCTCTCTCTCCCCTTCACCCCCACTATATCTATTCTCTCTCTCTCTCTCTCTCCAACATATACCATATCTCTCCCACCCCTATTGGTCTCCCTCTACCTCCCTTTGACACTCTCAAACACTCCCTCTCTCTCTCCCTATCCCTCCCTCTCAAAATCTCAAACACTCCCTCTCTACCCCCACTTACTATTTATCTATTACATCTAACTGTCCCTCTCTTTATCATTGTATCCCACTCCCTCTATCTTCCCCCATTTATCTCTTTTATCTATCTACCCCCCTTCCCTCTCTCCCCACCTTCCTCTCTCTCTCTCTCTCTCTCTCTCTCTCTACCCCCATCTCTGTATTCCTCTCTCTCTCTCAGACTCCTAGGAACACACACATGCTCTTAATAACGTGAATGCATTCCTATCAACATTATTATGTATCACACTCAATGGAGGTTCAGGATTTTTTGAACTTCTAACATCAAGAACACATGTGCTAACACATAGGATGTATAGGAGTAAAAAAACTTCAATTTTTTTAAGTTTTGTTAATTTAGTCTCAAAAGGATATCATTAGTCTTTGTCAGTCATGTAATCAATCCTCCTTGTACGAGTCATTTGTTTTAAAACTTTCAGGTTTTATTTATAGAGTCATTATCTCAAGGTTTTGAGTCACGTTCATTTCAAATAAATCATGTTTTGATTGTCTCTTAAGTCAAGAAAGTTGATTAGAGTCCATTTAGGAGAGTCTTGATGCCATGATGGTGGTTGTCATCATTAGAAAAAATAGAAACTATTGGTCATATATTTTATTTTAAAGGTAATAATCATCAAGTGTCATGTCCCAAAAAGGTGAAACCAATTTGAAAGACACATGTGACTATTTGGGAAAAATGTCATGTGTCTAACCAATTTGCTAGAAACTCTCCTAAAAGTTTGCAGCAAATCAAGAAAATACAACATGCACTAAATCACTTATCATCATGTTTTGGAAATGAGGTAGTTGGTAATTTCTTTCCTTCAACACCATCCATTCATCACTCATTTATTCAATTCAGGTTCAAAAGGAAGTTTTGTTATTATTGTCATTTGAAAAAGTGCATTGCAGACTGGCTAATTTGTTGTAAACTGTGGTGCTCCAAACTCTCTTGTAGCGGTTGAAGGTGAATCAATGGCTTCAAGGGATTGTTGGTTTGGATTTATGAAAAAAAGGAGAGAGATCTATATGTAAGTACTCTAATTTGTTAGTAACAATTCTTGTCCTGGGCACAAGAGTATTCATATCTGCAAGTTGCACGAGAAGCACCCAAGCGCAGCACGGAAAAATCGCGTTTAAGGCTTCCAAGCAAGTAAGAGGGAAAAATCATATTGTCAATGGTCCAGATTCATCCATAGGATCAGATCAACAGTCGACAGGAAATCACGGTTAGTTGAGTTGCGCCAAGATTAGCGCGATGGACAGTGCCCATATTGCACATAGGAAAGGATAGCAGTTGTCCATCCAAAGGACGTGTGGCGCGAGATCTAGTCCTGTTGGCATTTTGGCATTCGAGAGTTCAAAGGGTGAGGTTTACATGTCGTTCTATATCTCTAATCCCCGAACCCCAAAGCACCAAAAGAACACAAAGTCGGGCCCACAGTATCCCAGAGTAGTCTCAGTCATTCATCCAAAGGGGACACCTGGTGCGCGATTATTCTCCTTGCCTTTTTTCCTGTCACGACTTCGAAGCACAAGGAGCAACTCCTTCATATCCCCAAGAAGCGAAGTGCCAAGAGCATCCAGGACCTGGGCCCACAGTATAGTGAGTTCAAGACCGTTAGATCTGAGAGGGACGCGTGGCACCCAATTAAGCCATCTCGACATTTCGCTCATCAGGACTATGATAAGCAAGGATCAACTCCTTCCTATTCACGAATTCTGAAAGCGCCTTTGAGAATAAACATAGGGTCATAGCCCGTGGTCACATGGGAAATAAAAGAGTTGTGCAAGAGAGGCCAAAGGCATCAGGTTTAGTCGCAGAAGGTATCATCACGATCTCCAGGTGCCATCTGATTCAATCTCAATCCTGGTTCTCGATTGGAGTAAACGAAGGTGAGAAGGGGTGGTTGAAAACTCTCCTCACTCATTAAGTGTAAAGTATGGGGGATCTGGCAAGCTGTCTGCTCGAGAAGGTCCTGTGTACCAATTTTTTCCAAAGATGCCATGCCAAGTCCTCGACTAGCCAGGGAGGTCTGCACACGCTAACTCGACACTTAATGTTTCAGCTACACCCCTTGCAGGAGCCATGTGCAGTAAGGTGGAGTCTGATGAAGAATATTCATTCGAGTTTGACTGAAGGGACACCATGCCTTGGATGACTGAGCATGCCTCTGTTAGGCGAATTTTTTCTGAGTATATAGACTCAGTTTTTGTATTTTGTAAAGGATTGATGGTTGAGCAAGTCTCCGGGTTGTAAAACTTTAATGAAGCACTGTTGTTCTATTTATGCATGGACTCTTGAGACTTCTTTCCTTATGAATGCCAGTTTCTTTCACGTCTTTGTTTACACTGTGTTATAGCAGCTCGGAATTGGAGAATCCAGTCGAGTTGTAACTGTTATAGGATGATGTAGGTTGGATCACTGTAGCAGTTGCATTGTTTCTAATCGGTCCCTGTGATTTTATTAGTGCTAAATGACTTGGAATCGGAGGATCCCGTCAAGTCCCCCTTTCAGTTTCTCAAAGCCCTAAACCAAGAGGATCTTGCATTCAGAGTTTTTCTTCTACAAACTACTAAAAGGCCTGTTGCCTGAGGTAGTTTGCTCACTCCTCTCACCAAGTATTCAACCTACTCATATTTAAATCAACTCAATGACTTAAGTTAGATCAAGACCTCCTTTGTTCCTTACATACTGGACTCAGTTCCCGAGTTAGATCAATATCTTCCCAAGTCTCTACCCATTTGATCACCCATTAAAACTATCGTGACATAAAACTGATGGGCATTCGGCTCTGCTTCTGCAAGCAATCCAGGAGTGACTTTTGATGCTAACATAATTGATGTCTAAAATTCCACTTCCTGAATATTTATTACCATCAAACCCCATTTCTGCAAAATTCATGTTATTGCTACGAACTATATTTGTTGTATGCATTGCAAATTGAATGTTCTACGAACCCTCTGTTTTATCAATTGATAAAACATTGGTTAACCCTGTTTTAACCTAGGTCTGAAAAATATAATCTCATTCAATATCGTATTCCTTTTCAGACCTATGAAATTAATTTTTTTTTTTTTATGAAAACCATAACTTAAACTATTTGTTGCAAACTTGATCTGTGCCCTATGAAATCGCGTTTCCAATCCCCTGTTTTACACAATTTACCTGAAGTTTGGTCTGTTTGATATTTTATCTAGTTATGGGTCCTCATCCTCTCCTCCCATATCTTATTTTCATTGTTATTTCAGTGTCTGTAACATTTCTTTAGCATAACTATTTTTGCAACAAAACTTATTTTTCCAGTATCAAGTAGTTAAAACGTAATTTATCAATTTTCATCACATAATCTAGTATCAAATGTTATAAGAGAAGGAGGGCTTTGAATAAGCTATCATGGACATTCAATAAGGGAAGAATATTCATAACGGAGGAGATATTTTCATGGATTAGCCCCATGACCTGCACCTAATCAACTCAGATCCATTTTGCGGAGAGGCATTACAGAGCAGTCCATTTCCACATCTACAAAGATACCAGTTCATGGAGAAACATGGTTTAAATCCATCTCTTTGAAGTATTCATTTTCTAAGTAATTCTTAAAACCTAAATATCAATAAGATAGCCTATCGAAGGGAGTTCCTAGAAATCATATGCTGGAGTATTTTGATAAAATGCTCACAGTCATTCAAAGGTATTTTACTTGTGAAGGTAGGTTTAATATGTTCTATCAATACCATATTATACTATTGATTCATTTTACTAGAAAAGAGTCCTCTAATATACCCTTCTATCTCCACAAAATCTTTGGGAATATGTGAGATAGAGTTCAATCCAAATCCAATCAAGTGGATACTAGTGTCTTTCATTCTGGTCTGATCAAAATGCTAGTATTAGAATAATTGAAGAAGACCAATACTGATTAAGATGCTTTCCTAGATGCATCAATATTTCAGCCAGATGTTGTTCATACACCACAATCAAATAGACAAAAACATATTTCTACTAAAATATTGTGCATTCAGAGCCCAGTAAAAAGAGGAATATGGGAAAAAAAGATAAGTCCTCTCAGCCTAATGATAATATAAGTGAAGTTCCTTCATAGCCTCTTGATGAAGAAACTTCTCCTATTGCAGATCCTTCACCTATGGAGACATCCTCTCTCAAAGAAACAAGTTTAAAGGGAAATAAAATTATATTTTCTCCACTTTTTGCTGCAAAAGTTATTAATTCTAGAATACCATTCACAAGATCAACAATAAAGAAACGTGTCTCTGTTGAGGAGGGTGCATCCAGAGCACCATATCAATAAACAGTCAAAACTCAACCTCTTAAAAAACCAATAGAAATCATCAAGATCAAGTCTCATTATGATGAAATGGATCCCACTTTCAAAAGACTCAGGAGGTAGTTGAAATATGTAAGGGATAAGAATGAAAAGTTAAAAAAGGAAAATTTGCATGCCAAGATTCAGCTAAAGAAAACTATAGATATTTGTGAAGAAACTATTAAAAAGGAAAAGAACTAGGTAAAAAGATCCATATCTCTAAGTAGGAAATTGAAGAATGTATACAGGAAAAACAAAACTTATCAAGCTCAAAGAAGGAAGTTGAAGGAGGAAGTGCAACAATTGAAGGAACAGATTGCAAAATAGAACCTAGACATGTTGGCTCGAGTGGTCACTAGGAGAAGAAGATGAAGCATCATCTCTGCATCAACATAAAAAAAATTCCATGATGCATTATATATGCATGTTTATAACCTTAAGGGGTAATTTTGTCTTATTGATGCAGACGCCCTATCCCTCCTTAGGGTTGCCCGACCTCTTGTTCAAGATCTTCTGGTTCGGGAGCCAAAATGGCTCTTCTGGTTCTGAACTGGAACCCTTTGAAAATGAAAACACACACATAGGTCCCCCCGCAAATGCTCAATTGGATTTTCCAAGCGCCAAGCGTGATCTCCCATAGCACACGACCAAGAGTCGTGACCTTGCGCTAATCCAAAAAGGACGCTTATCAAGGACCGAAACTTCACAAGTCAAGCATCCCATCCCTTTGTCCTTCGAACCCTCGGTAGCCAAAATGTCGAAATGTCCCAGCACTGGTTCCTTTGGGTTTTTGCATTTCACGAAATCAAAATGCAAGGGATATCTCTGCTCTTTGGGATCCCCAGTTGCCGAAATGACGAAAATGTCCCGGCACATATTCTTTTGGGCTTTCACATTTTGTGAAACCTAGGTACAAGGGATATCTCTGCTCCTTGGAAATCTTGGTTGCCAAAGTATCGAAATGTCTTGCGTTCATTCTTTCGGGGTTTCACGCTTCAAGGAATCGCGATGAAAGGGTCTTGCTCCTCTGTCTTTTGAATTCCCAGTTGCCAAAATACCGAAAATGTCCTAGAGCCTATTCTTTTGGGTTTTTGCAATTTGGGGAATCACGATGAACGGATCCTACTCCTCTATCTTTCGGGTTTCCGATTGCCTAAATACCGAAATTCCTTGGCACTCGTTCTTTCAGGATTTCGTAATTCGGGGAATCATGATGCAAGGATCACGCTCCTCTATCTTTCAGGTTCCCGGTTGCCAAAATACCGAAATGTCGAAATTGTTTGGACATCAAAAAGGCCTCGCAGCTCCACCTTATCCAATGACTAGAGGGGTTTCAGCGTTTCTCCTCGAGGACTCTCCACCGTCCATTCCGATTTTTGGGATCTCCCCTCCCGGATATACACAGCGTTAAATCCTGTGCTTCTCCCTCAAATCAGATGGTCTGCGGGATATTCCGTTGAGATCCAACACTCGACGACGTTCTTCCTCCTGAGCTTTTACTCACTTCAGACTTAGAAGATTTTCTAAGTCTTCGAGGACTTCATCTTCAATCCTTCTAGGGAATGAGTTCTTAGATCTCGATAACATTTTCTGAAGCGTTATCCCTCCTAAGCTTTTTCTAGTTCAGACTTCAATTTTTCGTGCACTCCTTGCATCTGAGGGATTTTGATAACTCAGATCCATGGTATTTCTCGAAGAGAAATTCCTCCTGATCTCCTCACGTTCCTCTCTAGCTTGATGCACACCTTGCAAAGCTTCCAATGAAGAGAAACAATTGAAACTGGAAAAACTCACAGTTCCATCCCCTTGTTCATGTAAACAGAAAAGACAAGAAAATGCACACAGTCCACACACCATACATTTCGATCAATTTTCCATTATATTATATTCACAAGTTCTCAATGGATACAAAATACATCCAAAATTACAGTAACTCAAAAGCACTGAGATCTGCTCCTAACTCGCAGTTCTCTCTTACAACTAATTTCTCTCTGTATTCTAGCTCTCCTCTAATTGGTTGTACAAACTTATACATAACTAAAAAATGTTTCTAGGGTTTTCCCTGGCTACATGCCTACTCTAACATTCGTCCTATGCTATCTTAGTTTAGTCACATTCCAGAGCCGAAGTGGAAACTCCTGCTCTGTTTAACATTTCAAAACTTTTCCCCAAAGGGTAAAATTTGACACCGGTTCAAGTGTGCCTCCAAAAGGTGAATTCTGATGTTGAATGGAGGTGGATTCTGAAATAGGTTGTAACTGCCCACATTGAAGTTCTGGAAGAACTCTCACATTTTGTGTGGTCCCGCTTCTATGCACTTACCAACGATGCTCCTGTGTCATACTCCCCTTGACAAAAATTCATGGACTCCTATCCATGAGCTCCTCTACTGACTTTCCCTACTTCTGGATAGTAGCTTCGTTTTCCCAACTGGAATCTTCTATTGGGTGTCCTTCTCATTTGACCATATATTCAAAATAATTCTTTCTCTTGGTCTTCTTGCCAATCCTCTGATCAATAATTTTCTGCCACAGGCATGTGTTTCTTCAACTGAATCTTTCCTTGATCTTCTGACCCTTCTTTGTCATGTTTTCTGTAAGGGTACAAGTCTGAGACATTGAATATGGGTGAAATACCCACACCATCTGGCATCTCGATCTCATAGGTGTTTGCATCAAACTTCCTCAAGATCTTACAGGGTCCTATCTTCTTCATATTCAATTTGTTATATGTTCCCCTAGGGAACCTTTCCTTCCTAAGATGTGCTAAAACCTGATCTCCCACTTCAAATTTAGGTTCCATGCGATGTTGATCAACTCTGTCTTGTATTTCTGATTAGAACTCTCCAACTGTCCTTTGATCTGGCTATGGAGTCACTCCATCTCCGCAGCAAAATCCTCTTCCCCAGCGTTCCTAATCTCACCCTGTCCCAAGTCTCTCTACTCAAACACTCCCCTGGGTTGCATTCCATAGAGTATTTGGAATGGGCTCCTTTCAGTGCTCCTGTTTGATGAGTCATTGTATGCAAATTCTACTTGTGGAAAAGTTTGATCCCACTGGTTATGGTGTTCAGTAACCAGGCTTCTCAATAAGTTTCCCAAACTTCTATTTACCACCTCAGTCTACCCATATGTATGAGGGTGATAAGATGAGCTGAAGGAAAAATTTGTCCCCATCTTCTTCCACGATGTCCTCCAAAAGTGACCAAAAAATTTTGTGTCCCTGTCTGAGACAATGCTCCTAGGTAGGCCGTGAAGTCTCACAACTTCTTTGAAAAATAGATCTGCAACATGTGTTACATCGTTGGTCTTTTTGCATGGGATGAAATGCGCCATCTTTGAAAACCTATCCACCACCACAAATATGGAATTGAATCCCCTTTGTTTTCTTGGCAATCCCAACACAAAATCCATGCGTGTTGCATCCCAAGGCCTCTGTAGTATTGGCAATGGTTGATACAATCCAGTGTTATGCATTTTCCCCTTTGCATGTTGGAAGATCCTACATATGTTCACAAATTTTATCACCTCTGTTCTCATACCTGGCCAATAGTATGAACTTCTCAACTGTGCAAACATTTTATCATGGCCGAAATGTCCAGCTAATCCTCCACTATGATTCTTCTTCAAAAGATTGTCCCTCATTGAGCATCTTGGTATGCACAATTGATTTCCTCTGAACAAAAATCCTTCCCCAACCATATACTCTGTCCACTGACTTCTATCTCTCAATACACGACTTGTACATACTTCATAGGCCTCCTTGAAATCTGTATCATCACAATACATATCCTTAAGGTGTTCAAACCCCAAGGTCTTCACCTGGTATTTCCTCTTAGTCTCATTCAACTTCTCGCTAAAATAGGCAACAGGTCAATTGTCCTGACTCATAACTGCTCCTATTGCAACTCCACTTGCATCACATCTTACCTGAAATGTCTTTTTGAAATTCAGAAAGACCAGAATTGGTCATTCTGTTATCTTCTCCATTAGTATATTGAAGCTCCTTTTTGCCTCCTCTGTCCATTTAAAAGACTTGTGCCACTTCCAAACATATGCGTCCTACCATTCTTCTCCAATGTGTATGTATTTTTCCTTCCATCGTGAATGACATTTTTGTCAAACTGTCATGGTCTTCCCAACAGAATATGGCATACGGCCATGGGAATTACATCACATAGGATTTCATCTCTATATCCTCCTATTTTAATTTCAACCAAGCATTGTTTAGTGATCGTTACCTGGTGTCCTTTTTTCAGCCATTGTGTCGACTATCTGTCACCCATAGAGTACAGCTCTGAGTCCTCTGTCTCCTTCTTTTCCTCCTTTTCCTGAAGTCTATAGACAAAAAACTGATTCTCTAATACCACTTGATGCAGACCCCCTATCCCTCCTTAGGGCTATGCGACCACTCGGTTAGGATCTTATGGTTCGGGAGCCGAAATGGCTCTTCTGGTTCCAAACTGGAACCCTTCAAAAATGAACACACACACATAGGTCCCCCCACAAATGCAAAATTGGATTTTCCAAGTGCCAAGCATGAGCTCCCACAACACACTACCAAGAGTCATGACCTTGCGCTAATTTAAAAAGGACGCTTATCGGGGACTAGAACTTCACAAGTCAAGCATCCCATCCCTTTATCCTTCGAACCCCCAGTTTTCGAAATGCTAAAATGTCCCAGCACCGGTTCCTTTGGGTTTTCGCGTTTCAAAAAATCAGAATGCAAGCGATATCTCTGCTCTTTGGCATCCCCAGTTGCCGAAATGCCAAAAATGTCCCAGCACCTATTCTTTCGGGTTTTCTCATTTTGTGAAACCTGGGTGCAAGGGATATCTCTGCTCCTTAAAAATCCCAGTTGCCAAAGTACCGAAATTTCCTGGCGTTCATTGTTTTGGGGTTTCATGATTCAGGGAATTGTGATGCAAGTGTCCCACTCCTTTGTCTTTTGAATTCCCGATTGCCGAAATACTGAAAGTGTCGCGGTGCCTATTCTTTCAGGTTTTCGCGATTCGGGGAATTATGATGCAAGGATTTTGCTCCTCTGTCTTTCAGGTTCCCAATTTCCAAAATACCAAAATTCCTTGGTGCTTGTTCTTTCGGGATTTCGCAATTCGGGGAATCATCATGCAAGGATCCTGCTCCTCTGTCTTTTGGGTTCCCGGTTGACGAAATACCAAAATGTCGAAATGCTTTGGACGTCAAAAAGGCCTTGCCGCTAACCTCCTCGAAGCTCCACCTTATCCAATGGCTGGTGGGGTTTCAGTGTTTCTCCTCAAGGACTCTCCACCATCCATTCAGATCTTCGAGATCTCCCCTCCTGGATCTACACATCATTAAAGCCTACACTCCTCCCTCAAATCAAACGGTCTGTGAGATCTTCTGCCATGATCCAACGCTCAATGACGTTCTTCCTCCTGAGCTTTTACTCACTTCATACTTAGAATATTTTCTAAGTCTTCATAGACTCGGTCTTCGTTCCTTCTAGAGAATGAGTTCTTGGATCTTGATAACATTTTCCAAAGCATTATCGCTCCTGAGCTTTGTCTAGTTCAGACTTTGATTTCCCACGCACTCCTTGCATTTGAGGGATTTTGATAACTCAGATCCACGATATTTATCATAGAGAAATTCCTCCTGATCTCCTCATGTTCCTCTCTGGCTCGATGCACACCTTGCAGAGCTTCCAATGAAGAGAAACAATTGAAACTAGAAAAACTCACAGTTCCATCCCCTTATTCATGTAAACAAAAAAGGCAAGAAAATGCACACAGTCCACACACCATACATTTGGATCAATTTTCCATTCTGTTATATTCACAAGTGCCCAATGGCTACATAATACATCCAAAATTATAGTAACTGAAAAACACTGAGATCTCCTGCTAACTCGCAGTTCTCTCTTACAACTAATTTCTCTCTGTATTCCAGCTCTCCTCTAACTGGTTGTACAAACTTCTACATAACTCAAAAATGTTTCTAGGGTTTCCCCTAGCTACTTGCTTGCTCTAACATTCATCCTACATTATCTTGGTTCAGTCACATTCCAAACTGAAGTGGAAACTCCTGCTCTATTTACAATTTCAAAACTTTGCCCCAAAGGGTAAAATTTGACATTGGTTCAAGCATGTCTCCAAAAGGTGAATTTCGATGTTGAGTGGAGGCAGATTCCAAAATCAGTTGTAATTTCCCATGTTGAAGTTCTGGAAGAAATCTCATGTGTTTTGTGGTCCCGACTCTAAGCGCTTACCAACTATGCTCCTGCATCACTTATGCTGCTATAATGATGCCCATATGACATTTTTGAAAGTTACTTTCATGATTTAAAGGTTGTAGCAAATATTAATAAGTATTTTAAGGATTCTTTCATAGTTTTGGTAGTAGCTGATATGTTTTGAGCGAAAAATGACACCTAAAAAAAATTTTGTAGCGCGTCCTACTAAAGGAGCTACAAACTGCTAAAATTGTGATAGTTTGAAGTGCACTCGCTGCAAACTTGACAGTTACTTGTCTTCTAAGTTGTAGGAGGGCTTCCACATGTCAGATAATGTTCAAATATATCCTCGGAGATCAATTAGAATTCAATGGACACTTGTTCCCAATATCTAGATCCATCAAATATTCATGCAATGAGTTGGATGTAGTTGTATTTATTACTACCAACAACCTCCTAAAATTTAGCAGTTTACTAGATTTTAGTTTTTTTTTCTACTGTCAAGCCTCTCCCAGGCATAGGATCTTATGCTAGAGATAGGTGGCGAGTTCAAGAAGTTTTTTTATGCTTTTTTCTATTTAATGTGTAATGTAACTCTAGAAGAGGGTTTGAATGGTTATAGATTGAGACTCATATCTTTACTCTCAGCTGTAAAAAGTTTACATATTGTATGCACTCAAACTTAAGAATATTGAATGGTTAATGATCAATTTCTTCTCTTACTACCATATTTTGTGCTTCATTCTTTCTTTGATGCTATCTATTGATGAAGGATTCATCTTAGTATTTGTTTTTGAATGCAGTGAATGCTTTACTATTTATTTACTAGTGCAAGTGTTGTCAAAGTACTTTATCTTGTTGATTAGGAGGTTCCTACTTGATAATATTTCTACTGTATATGTTTTAGAATTACCTGATGTAACCTGGTGCATGTACTTCACATTTTATGCTAATTATTCCATATTTCCATTGATATTCTAAATGTTGTTCTGAGATTATTCAAGCCTTACTTATTGGTGTATATTTTGTGGAAATCTCGTGTTGATGTTTTAAACTGATTTTCTCACCCATTCTCTATACCTTGAACTAAGCTCTTATATTTTACAAACCTACAAGCTTTATGATGGGTATTAGTCTCACACCTATAGTATTCTAGGTGAGACTTCTAGTGATAACAACATGCACATTCCTTGGAATGCACAAACATTATTGTGGGTGCACGTTCCTACTCACCCCCTTGCAACTTATCGTAATACATGAATAATACATGAATACATGTAAGTTTGATGGCTATTCTTTAAGAGTGTTTGAATGAGAAAACTATGTGAGAAGATGTTAAAAGGATGTAGGAGTATTTATTTTTCATCACATGATATCCACTTTCCTTGGGTTGGGTGTAATATGCTCTAAATATGGGTACATAATAATTAAGAACATGTTTAATGGAATTTGCATGTTCAAGAGGGAACATATAAATCCTTTGAATACTTTGTCTTTGAAACTCATATGTGTGTAAATAACTATATTATGTATATGAAAGGGAGATAAATTACCTTATTTTCCCTTTCTAGATAATACTTGGTATGCCAAAAAGTATAAGTGAGATAGTAAAAAGAGAAATGGAGGTGAGTGAGTACCTTCTAAAGTTAGAGTGGTTGAAATTAAACAAACCTTGTAATATTATGAACATAAACCAATGTTGTAATATTATGAACATAAACCCTAATAAATGGATATTAATTTTGAAATATTATGAACATAAATCACTTCATCCACACACTGGAAGGAATCCCAGAGAACTTGTATGTAGACCATGAGATGTGCAAAGGCACTACAGAATGGAAAACCTTACAATAGAACTTTATAGAAACTTTCTCATTTTAACATGAGAACCCAAACATTGATTCAAAATTGAATCATATAAGAGGTGTGATATTTATTGATGAACCATAGGTTGAACTCATGACATAATGTCGACAACAAAATAGAAAGAAAATCAAAGAACTAATTTCATGTTATCATATTGAACGGGAAGTACCAGATGAAGATGGCTTGCACAACATTCAAATTATAGAAATTGAAGGAGAAAGAGAGGTGGAAGGTCCATCTATGGAATCATAAGTATTTTATGCACCAATCAAAGTGAAGAAATTCAACATTGGGACAATTGACAATCCTAAACTGGCAAGTATTGGAGACTATTGGGATGAACAAACAGTAGAAAGAATAACATAGTTATTGCACGAATACAATGACATGTTCCCAATGACCTTTATAGAGATGAAATGCATAGAAGGAGATCTAGGAGAGATGAATATACCTCTCAAACCTGAGCCAAGACCTGTTAGAAAGAGACCTTACAAACTAAATCCAGTATATAAGCAAAATGTAAAAGCAGAAATTGACAAAATTTTGGAAGCTAGTATCATAGAACCGATAGAGGAATTTGAATGGATAAACCCTATGGTAGTCCAAGAAAATAAGCAAGGGAGGATAGGTATTTGTGTATATTTGAGAAAATTGAATGATGCTTTCTTACATGATCCTTTTCCTACCCCATTCACAGATGAAGTCTTTTAAAAAGAGAATGTGGGAGGCCAGGAAGCATATTCATTTATAGATGGATTCTCAGGTTACCATCATATCAAAATATATCCAGAGGACCGGTATAAGACTAATTTTTCTATAGGATGGGGATCCTACCAGTACAAAGTCATGCCATTTGGCCCGAAGAATGCACCGACCATATTTTCAAGAGTAGTCATAGCTTCTTTTAAGGAGTACATACATCAGTTTATAGAAGTATATATGGAGGACTAGAGTGTATATAGTATGTTAAAGGATCATGTATAAGTGTTAATACTTATGTTCGAAAGATGCATGAAATGTCATATATCATTAAATATCAAGAAATACATTTTTGGGACTATATTGTTGGGACATATAGTGTGTAAACAAGGCTTACTAGTAGATCCTTTTAAGATTACAGTAATTGTAAACTTACCACCACCAAAATCAGTGCGCTAGTTGAGAAAAAAACTAGGGCATGCATCCTATTACGGGAAATTTATAAAAGGGTATGCTCAGATTACTACACCAATGGAAAAATTGTTAAAGAAAGATATAAGATTTGAGTGGAATGAGGACTGTCAACAAGGATTGGACACCTTAAAATAAAATATGGTCACAACACCTATCCTAGTATTCCCAAATTGGTAAAATACATTTCATGTGCAAGTAGATGCATCAATCATAACACTTGGAGCAATTATGGCACAACCAAGAGCATGGGATTTAAACCATCCTATAGCCTTTGTAGGAAGAAAATTGTCAGAATCAAAGAAGAACTACAACACCACATAAAGAGAAGGATTATCTATGGTATATGCACTTTATAAATCCAGGAACTACTTACTGGGTAAACACTTTAAGATGTTCATAGATCATTCTTCCCTCAAATATCTAGTCAACAAGACAATGTTGAGGGGGGAGGATGTATACATGGTTATTGTTATTTGAAGAATTTGATTTCGAAGTGATAGTCAAACTAGGGAAGCTGAATGTAGGACCTTATCACCTTTCAAGGGTAACTAATGGAGAAGAACCTACCAACTTGGAAGACAACCTCCCTGATGAGCAGTTATTTTCAGTACAAGAGCTGATCAATAATTTGTTGATATTATTGAATACTTAAGAACAAGAATTGCACCACAAGAATTTAGCACTGCACAGAACAAAAATATGTAGTCAGAGCTGTAGACTATTAACTCATTTCAAGACACTTATATAAGACAGGAACATACAACATTTTTTGAAGGTGTGTGTTAGAGCGTGAAATGCCTAGAGTTTTGCAAAATATTATGAAGGTATAGTTGGAGGACACTATGGAGGAAAAGCTATCATGAAGAAGTTATTTCAAGTAGGATTATGGTGGCCAACGGTCCATAGATATGCCAAGGAATATTTCCATACATGTGATTTATGTCAGAGGGTTGGCAAACACAACAGAAGGGATGAGATGCCCCTAAGAACACATGTAAATTTGCAGGTATTTGAAAAATGGGAAATATACTTTGTTGGACCAATCCATCGACCAAAAAAAAAGATCGGGATCTAGATATATTATTAATGTGATTGAATACTTAACCAGATGGGAAGAAGCATCACCAGTCAAAGACTCTAGTGCAGAGAAAACAACACACTTTTTGTTTGAGCAAGTGATCACCACATTTGGGAGTCCACTAATTTTTATGAGTGACCAAGGTACTCACTTTATCAATAGTACTGTCAGGACTATGACTGAGGAGTTTGAAATCTATCACCATAAGAGTACACCATAACATCCTAAGGAAAATGGAACAATAGAAGCCTTCAATAAGATATTAAGAATGTTTTGACTAAGATCTAAAATGTTAACAGTGATGATTGGGACTTGAAAATGCCAACAGTACTATGGGAATATAGGACTACATGTAAGAATTTGACAAGACATAAACCATTCAGATTGGTGTATGGGAAGGAAGCAATGGTACCATTGGAATTTTTGGTGCCCATTCTATGTGTAGCAGAAATAACCAACATGACAGAAAGAGGCGTAGTAAAGGAAAGGTTAAATAAACTAATGGATATGGAAGAGGACAATATTTTGGCAGTATTTCACCAGGAAGTACAGAAAGCAAGAGACAAAGCTTGGCATGACAGACATATTGGAATAGTTTCAATGAGGGAGACCTAGTCCTACTCTATGATAGTAAATTTTTCCAACACCCTGGTAAATTTAGAATGCATTGACTAGGACCATATGAAGTAAAGAATGTCACAAATGGGGTATCTGTGTAGCTAAAGGATTTGGTAGGAACAAAACTAAAAGGAATGATCAACGATAGTCAACTAAAATTGTATAGGGATAGTCAACCTCCTAATGCTTAAAAGTTACATCGCAGTGAGAAAGGCATGTATATAGTGTACTACAATAGATATTAGGACACAAAAAATGACAAAAAGAAATAAAAAAGAGAAAAATAAGGAAAAATAAATACAAAAATAGAAAATAAAGAAAATACAAAAATATTAGGAAATAATGTGTGCAGAGATAGTGGACTCAACGCGAAAAAACGAAAAAAAATGTTTGCACGTAGCATATGGGTAATAGAAATAAAAACACTGTGCACTAAGGAAAAATCACATTAGAAATTCATGGTGCACTCAAAAATCTCAGCCGACCAGAAAATGGGACAATGGTTAGAAAAGTGAAAAAAAGTCATTAGGGAAAAAAGGTGTGAATTGGGCATTTAGGGAATTAAATGAAGTGTACTTGACAAGCTTCAATGCATTAATCGCAGTGAGAGAAGCTTCTCCGAGAAGATTCAAAACATTCATGGAACTCTCTATATAAAGGGGAAATGCGGGCCAAACAAGATTTATTGTGAAATCGCAAAGTCACGGAGCTAGAGAGCACACAAACGATAGGAAAACATGCGAGTGTAGAGAGAGAACCAGTGGAAGTTTATTCACCAAAGAACGAAGTACCCACTATGGCACAACTAAATATTGGCACACTGAGACAAATTGTGAGGCAGGGATGATTTTAAGGATGGAAATTTATTTTAAAATGTAAAAACCTTGGCGAATATTACTAATCCTTCATTTTCCAACTATAAAATGTTTGGCAATATTTTTATAAAAATATTCAAATTTCTAAGGATTTTATATAGTTTGTATAAAATTTTGGCGATTTTTAAGGTAAAATAATGTTATCCTATAAAAATTGGGTGAATCATTTTTAGAATAGCTAATATTTTTTTGGGAAAATCCATAGAAAATTATCCCATGAGCGAAATTTAGCCCCTAAAATTATCCTGTGATGAAAACTAGAAGAAGTCTCAGGACACCACACGAAACCCCAGAGGCAGAGAAAGAAATGGCACAGAGAGAGGGATTTTTGATGTCGACACAATTCCCTCCCTGCAGGTCGAACCAGTGAGTGCCAAAGTAGTTGAGGAAGAAGAAAAATCCCCAACAATGGCCAACATGGAAATTGATTCACACGACAGTGCACAGGGCCATGAAACAATCAACGCAGGAAACCTACAACAACCTGCGAGGGTCGAAGTAACCTACAGAAAAAATGGTGATGTCAGTGAGTGGAAATAGGTAGGGGTAGGGTCCATGCAGTAGAAGGAATGGATGGCTAAAGTTATCATCGGACATACAGACTCAAGTGCATAAGATAGAGAATCAAATTTTGGGACCTCTAGTGCACCAGTAAGAAGAAAGGGAAAACAACCCATTGCGTGGTCCCCTCGCAAGCATCCTGAAGCCTTAATCATATTACCATGAATTCGAGAGGGAGTGTAGGCCACGCCAATGCTATTGGGTTGCATGGAAAATTTGAGATACGTAGACCATGATGTGTCTAACTCCAGAAAATTTCCTGAATTTGCATTGCAGGTGTATATGGAGAGAATAGGCACATGACCCTTTGGATGCCCCATGATGTAGCAAAATAAATGGGTGGAAGGCCTAGAAAACACAGGGCTACACACCGCAAGATGGAGAATCACTCTATAGGTTGTCGCGCAGTTTCAAAGTATAAAAAAATTTAGGGCTACACACCACAACATGTGCATCCAAGTGCACATAGATACAACAAAGGAATGGTTGTAGCTACAATACTGCATCAAGGAAGAGGAGGTAGAAATGGAAATACGTGACTGGAAAGATGACCAGAAGATCCCAGTAATTACCAAGGAAATTCCAAAAGGGAAGGAGGTAGACATAGGGTCATCTAAAACACCTGCAGATAGTAGAGGTGATAAAAAACAAAGTTTCACAGATGAGACAGAAAGGAAATGAACTAGCAGAAAAATTCCTTAATTTGGTTAGAGCAGTTCAAGGAGTGTGCATCACCTGAGTGGCTCGGGAGGATCCACATGTCAGTGTTGGGGGCCTGTTTGGTGCAAGCCTATTTTGAGAAGAAATTATATTTTGAGCACATGCACAATTTTGGAGAAGAAGTTCTAATTTGGGAAAGACCTAATTTTTTCTAGAAGACCTAATTTTGGAGTGCACGCAATCAAAGGCAAGAAAGAAAAATGCAAAAAAAGAAGGAAAAGAAACATGCAAGAGGAAAATCAACTTGGCGTGCAGGAAGTTAGACCTAACCATGTTAGGGTTAGGGTTTTGGAAAAATATTGTAACAACTATAAGCCTAGAAACTAATACAAATAAGATCTTAGGAGGTCTAGGCTATGATTTTTCAAGAGTTAGTCAATTTGATGCTACTGAGAAGTGAGAGACTATCTATTGTAATAAGGATGTAGAATAGATGAGTAGGTTGGATTTTGAGGGTTAGATCACAGGTTGAGGAGCCTAGTGTTGTCTAGTCTGCTTCATAGAGGGTCTTGAATATCTTCCTACTTGTAAGACAAAATATGTAATGCACACAACGCTATATTTTGCAGCAGGCCTAATAAAGAAGTATAAAATCCAAATCTGAGTGGACATATCCTAGGAGGGGGTGAACCACGGTAAAACATGTGTTGTATGTGATTTTTAGTGAATGTTTATTTTATGTCAATGATTTATCATGTTTACCTTATGTCAATGAGTGATTTATGAATGAATGGTTAAGATAAATATGTTATAATGAATGCATGACCTAAAATATGAATGAATCCTAGGAATATTGAATGGATAATATGTTGAATGTATCAATAAGGTAGAATACACTCCCATATCCCCACTTATTCCTAGACTCCAAGAACTTGAGAATTGTAGTAACCCATAAATATATCTTGGGTGAGATTGCGCAGTGCACCTTGTTCGTTGTGTTTCCTTCTGGTTTACCAGGAGGACTGACAATTTTAGAGGGTTTTGTTAGAACCCTGATCAAATATGAAATTGGGTGAGACCAAGAAGTGAATGAGAGAAATAACCCAAAATGTACCTATAAATTCTTGAATAAGATCTTGGCAGTGCCCTCGGCTGTGATACTCTTCTTGTAGGTAGTCAAAATGGCCATCTTAGAGAATTGATAAAAAACCACAAATACATAGTCATTTCCATGCTTTGTGGTGGTGAGACCTGACATGTAGTCCATCGAGATATATTCCCAGGGATTGTCTGGAGTATTCAGAAGGGTGTAAAATCCTTTTTTATTAATGGTTTTCTTGGAAATGGAGTAGGCAATGTGGGATATGATATACTTATGAACATCATGTTGAAGCTTTGACCGATAGAAATAATTTTGTATCACTGCCACTATCTTCTCCATGCTAAAGTGTCCTACTACCCAATTGTAGTGGGATTCCCAAATAAACTTCGAACACTCGCATGAAGCAACATAAAAATGATCCAAATGGCATAGAAGTCCATCCTAAACATGGAATTTGGAAATGGTCATACATAATCCCACCATCTAGTAGGTCATAGCGAAGTCAAGATTGATGTCATGTGTTTTGGACCACCTGAAGTTATCATGCTCGCAAGTGTCGAGCACTATTATTAGTGATGAAAATAGAGGTTGAATGAGGTCATAAACTATGTGATTTGTGATCCATTTCTTATACTTAATGCTGAGGGGAAACTACTTCAAGTATGTGGACCAATTTTGATGGTGGTCATTCTGCAATTTTCCTTGTGTATGACTATATCCTTCCCCATAATGTAATGCTTCCATTGGAAGTAATTTTGTATGATGGAATAATTGTCTTTGTCATAGGTGGTGTATTTACAAATGACATCTAAGAGTGTCTCACTATTTTAGAACAACGTATTACCGTGTTGAGTGAGAATGCCACCAACAACATAATCAAAAGAATCTTTCTCAATATCAACTATTTTTTGAAAATAGGGTAAGTAAAGAACCGAGGCTAATCATAAGTGATGTTTTAGATCATGAAAGGATTTCTACTGTGATCTACCCCACATAGATTTGAATTTGTAGCCACTCTTGATAACTTGAATGAGAGCCTAAGAAGATCCAAATCTCGGTTACTATTGTTGGGGATGGTTAGTCACGAATGAGTTGGATCTTGGTTATATTGAAATGCACACCATGCTCATCTACTATGTGTCTGATCTATTGGACCATGTTCATGACGAAGGATAATTTATCTAAGCTAGTATATAGATTTTGTTTCCACAAAGTATGGAGGATCTGTTTAATGTGTTGCAAGTGTTATACCTAACTCTTACTGAATACAAGGATGTAATATAGATATACAACGACAAATAAATTGGTGAAGGGTCATAAGATGTCATCCATCAACTTCATGAAAGTTGTAAGGGAATTTTTCAAGACAAAAGGCATGACCAACCACTCAAAAAGAAATTTATTAGACTTATAAATCTTCCATGCATCAGTTTGTTCTATGGGAACCTAATGGTAGTTGGACTTTAGATCAATCTTGATAAAGTACTTGTCGCCTTTCAGTTGGTCGAGAAGGTTGTGAGTTAAATGAATTAGGTATCATTTATTAACTGCAATTTAGTGTAATTCTTTGTAATCAATATTGAGTCTCCAAGTCCCATATTTCTTCTATACAAGCACGATCAACTTTCTACATGGTGAGGAGATTCGTCGAATGTGACCTTTTGTAGCATATCTTGAATCTAACACTTGATTTCCTCATTTTCTAGGAGAGAAAATATATAAACTAGCCCATTAGGAAAAGAAATTACAGGGGTCAGCTCCATTTAATGCTTGACTTGACAGTGTAGAGACACCATGATAGATGAGGTGAAGATGTCTCGATATTCTTCCATGATTTTTTCCACTTGATTATGTTATCTAGAGGATCCTTCCACAAATGCCATGTATGTGGATACTACATTCTGCTCACATTGAGAGTGAATCATGAAGAGGACAGATTTCTCAGTCTAGCAGATGACCTTCTTGCATTACTTAGTTGAGACCAAATAAATTGTGGTAAAATTAGTTACTTATGGTATCATGTACAATTGTATTCCCATATTAATAATGACAATACAAGGTCTAGAATCATACAAAACATGGTATTTCCACATATATCATTGGCCTAAAATAACATTGCAAAATTCAAGTGAGGAAACATCAGAAAATACCTCATCCTTGAGGGCTTGATGCCATAAGGAAGATGACATTGTTGGATGATGCAAAGATCTCATCCTTGGATGATCTACCAAATGTTGTGCAACCGTAGATTTGGTGTTGTCATTAAATGCAACCACTTGAAAACCTATTCTTAGATGAGGTTATTTTAGATTCCTTTATCAACAATGAAATGTAGGGGATAACCCTTCTCCCACATCTGCAAGTGAAAAAGGAATTTACCTTACTCCATATATTCTAGTTCATTTGGTAGGATCTTAATGGTAGTGACTATGACACTAGGTTTTTCATCGATGATTTTATTCCCATTGTTTGACTCTGAATTAGAGTCAGATCCTAGATCTGACTCTAAGGATTTTAGCTCAGCCACTAATAATTTATTCAAGAAACATTCATTGGTGTTGTGCTAGGGGATTTTATGGAAATTTCACCAATTCCTAGTGTCCTTCTTCATCTTACCATTACCCTTATTTGTTTTCATCTTATACTAGTTGTCCTTAGGTTTTCCATCCTTGTTTTTTCCTTTATTCTATGTGCTTGGGATGCCTTTGCTCGAATTTTGTTGTGATGCATTCACATATCCAAAATCACACTTATTCCTCCTCTTAAATTTTTTCTTGATATTAACAACATATTGATAAGTGGCTCCCAGTGATGAGATGTACAAAAACTCTATTTCTATTTGGACGTACCAATGTAGACCCCCATGGTATTTTAGAATGAGATGTCTCTTGGAGTCTCTAACACCCATTTTGGTGTTCAAGGTATGAAAGGTATTTTTGAACTACAATACTATTTGGTCCCTATCCTAATGTAGTTTGGTCCATCTCATGTACTGGTCGTTTTATTTTCCAATAGGGTAATATTTTTCCTTGACGACATCCATAAAAGAGTCCCAAATACTCTCAACCCCAAATATTTTAGAATCCTTTATGGATTTTTCCTCAAAATGATTCTCCCACCAATGTTTGACATACAAGACAACCTTAAGGATCACAAAGGTGATATTTTCCTTATTGGAAAATTTATGGACATATAAATAACCTTTTAGTAGAGTTAACCACTTTTCAAAAGAATCTACATCTATCTGAACTTCAGATATGGAAATATCAAAATTAATGTGTATCTTGAAGGGGGTTGTGCATATAAAGTGTACTCTTAATGAGATGCATCAATCATTGTTGGAAACCGTCAAAGGATTTGGGAAAATTATCCATCATCTGATTCCTCCATTGCATGAGGGATTTTTTGAGCAACAACTTAATGGATATCCTACTCCCTCATCTCTCTTTTCCTGTACCATGGGACACCACCAAGGTTGGTGAGGATGGTATTCTAAAGGCTTGAATAGTTCAAGTCCCATTTCATTATACCCTAGACTTGTTGAGGACATGACCAAAGAAACATATAAATATTTTATTGCTTTGATACCACTAATCTAGATTTATGGGGGAACAAAATGAAACAAAAAAATATGACCGAAACATAGATACAATAATACTCAATTTCTATTAAAGAATGAAATATTCAAATATTTTAAAATAATATATAGAGTGAAATGAACTGAGTAGAATGATTATGGATTATCTCTGGGAATATATGTGACAACTAAGCTCATTCACAAAAACATGATTAAAATGAGGATCCAAAGGCCTTTCTAACATAAATCATAAATGAGAAAACCCTAAGCATCAAAAACCCTAACCATGAAATATGAAATGCTAAACGTTTTATGGGCCCCAATGGAGGTATTTAACACATCAAGTACCAGAGGGCATAACTATTTAATATTATCTCCATTTGGGCTTCTTGGTACCCCGTCAAAGATGTCTATTGAAGGAGTAAAAATTATGAATGGAACAATACAAACCTCCAGTATCAATTGGGCATTTCCACATTAGAAAAACATCATTTAGGGCTTTAAAATGACTATGGATGTTTGGGACTTGAAAAAATATAGAAAAACTACCAAGATGGAAATTGTATTTTGAGGTAGTGGAATAGGTGGGAAGCCACCAATGTCCACCTAGATCAATAACTTTTTACCTTGTCACATCGTGACAAAAATTTCCTAATGTCACATTATCACAATTAGTTACCAACGATGCAATGTCTCGAACATTTTCTAGTGTCACATTGTTAAAAACATCTCCCTACATCACAATGTGTCAACCATCTCTTGACGTTGAATTTTGATGAAAATTTTCTAACATCGCAATGTCACAAATATTTCCCTTTATCGCATTGTGACAAACATCTCCCAATGTCACATTGTCACAATCACTTACCAATGTTGTAATGTGTCGAGCATCTCCCAATGTCCCATTGTTCATTATTAGGGTTTTAAACATAACAATAGTTCATATTTGGAAGAAGAAAATAGATATATTGAAGAACTATTTGTCCAAAGATCGATGGATATTCGTAACAAATGAATGAAATCCCATTTATATATCGACTCCCTATCATTTCCAAAGTGAAAATGGAAGAGTGTCATGGTAAGTACGATGAACATTGGGGAGCCCCAAAAAAATTATTGAAATTGTAGTCATTTGCAATGGTACAATTAATTCAATTCATATTGTCGTAATATCTTGTCGAATTTCGACCCCATATGTATTAGTGTAGATTAGATAGTTGTATTATTTAGAGAGCTACATTTTTTATTACACACATATATATGCCCACTATCACTCCATTAGGTGAAATATTGGAGTAGAAAATAATGTGTTTCTCTTTTTTCTTTCCTTTGTATACATTATAGTGTCATTGTCTATGTTTTCATGTAAATATGCAGTCGATACTTAATGGGTTCTTTTCTATTTTAATTACCTCACTGGTTAGGCATTAGATTTCAAATTGTTTAAAAAGATTTAAAATTCAAATTCAGTTTCTTCCAAAGTTTGTCAGAGGATTATATGAGTCGTCTCTTCATTGGTCTTTGTCACTTGCCAAAATCCCAAGTAGAAAAGAAAATAATGAATTGGGTTGTAACATGTTTTGTAGGATGTACAACAAGAAGAAGATATGTCACTTGTTGTTGCCTCATGAGGCACACCTACAAAACAAGTATTGAGGTTCATCTTGGAGATGTAGTCTTAGAAATTTTTAATATGGGGAAATTAAGGTTAGCATATTTGATCCCAATGCTTCTTCCACAAAGATTTAATATTTAAAATGGGAAGCAATTGTGGCATATAATTCATGTGTGCATATTATCAATTTATATTTATCTATCTAGTGATTGACAATAAATATGTTGAGGCCATCGTCCTATGACATTTTGGCAAGTGATAGACAATAAAATAACTAAAAGTGAGAGCACAAGATGGAATTTGTAATCTCTCATATTGTACATCCTTGTTATTAGTTATTTGATAAATCCCATCCTTGAAAGAGAAAAAAACACTAATTTTTTTTAAAAAAACAACATACTAATGAATGCATTGAGGTAAAGATGCATGGACCTCCAATTCTTAAAAATCAATTATGCATTATTATCAATTCACTAAAATAGAACAGGAAATTAGCGTCGTAATTTAGTGTATTTGACTCCATGAATCAAACACCTTTTTTGACACAAAACTGGGCACAATATGGACTTTTTATGATTGCACCATATTTAGCGTCAAAATTAGCACTAGATTTAGTGCCAAAAAATTGATGCTAGGAATAGCACCAGATTTAGCACCAGGAATAGTGCTAGGTTTAGTGCCAGGAATAGCGCTAGGTTTAGCACCAGGTTTAGCAGTAGGAATAGCACCATGTTTCTCCCTAGGTTTAGTGCTAGGAATGGTGCTAAGATTAGCTCCAAGAATAGCTCTAGGATTAATGCTAGGAATAGCGCCAGGATTAGAACTAGGAATAGTTCCATGTATAGCACCATGTTTAGCACTAGGTTTAGTGCCAAGTGTTTATTCCATTTTTTCTTCTAATATGCCTTCCAATTTTGCTTTCGTTTTTGCGTCTGTTTTGGCGTCCCGTTATAAGTCCAGTTTTTCTTCTGATATAGCTTCAAATTTTTCTTCCAATTTGGCACCAAGAATAGCACCAGGTTTAGCACTAGGTGTTTCTTCTAGTTTTTCTTCTGATATGCCTTCCATTTTGGCTTCTAGTTTGGCTTCCATTTTTGCTTCTGATATGGCTTCCAATTTTGTTTCCAATTTGGCTTCTAGTTTTACATCTAGTTTTTCGTCTAGTTTTTCTTCTCATTTTTCTTCTGGTTAGGGTTACAATTTTTCTTCTAGTTTTGCTTCTGTGGTGGCTTCCAATTTGGCTTCAATTGTTTCTTCATTTATTGCTTCCAACAATGATTCTTGTTTTGCTTACAATTATTAATTTAATATGTTTTATTTCAATTGAATTAGTTAAATATATCATGTCTCTTAAATAAATTATATGATTATATAGTAAGATAGTCATATAGATGCATTTGAAACATTTTATAGGATAACATTTATAAATAATTTTTTAGGGAAGCATACATCCATACAAATTAATAACATCATTATACTTATTAAATCTCGAACAAAATAGAATCTACAACATCCAGTATATATAGAATAACAAGATAATTATTATAACATAATCATCATCTATAATTAAAACAAGTGAGTCAAATATCTATAATTTAAGTGAAATTGACAACATCCATCATGAGCAGTAAATCAAAACCATCATACGTAATAAATATGAATCCAAAAATCATCAACCACTTTCAATATATTAAAATCGATGAGTCAATATTGATAAGATCATCATCATATATAACTAAAATAAGTGAAAGTAATATATATATGCCAGTAGATCAATATCATCTAAAAATGATACATTTCCAACAGTCGACATAAGTCAAAATGATACATCATGTACTAATGATATAAATAAAAATGATAAATTATGTAAGACAAAATGATACAAGTCAATATGATATGTCATGTCCAAACAATATAAGTCAACGTGAAACATGTCAAAATGACACAACTCAATAACATGGTACTAGAGGCCATGAAAATGATACATATGATAGTAACCATAAAAAGAGGCATTATAAAAATATATAAAAAATGATCCATGATGTAGTCTATATGATCATGAATGTCATTAGTTGCTACCAACAACTACCTCAACATCATCATCACCATCGTGATCATGATCATCATGATTGTCGTCATCATCATATGAATCGACAATGGAATCATTGTCATCTGTATATGTGTCATCATGAGAATCATCTGCCATCTCAGCATCGGACCCAACATCATGATCTATAGCTATTTATTTAGGATGATCTGAATCTTCTGGAAGATCCTTGTTCTGCAAAAAAAAACATTTAGAATGAAAATTTATTATTTATTTCATGCAATAATCAATTTCTTTGTTATATATCTAATATTAAAACATATGAAATGAAATGATAATCATATTACATCATACCAAAGTGCACATATGATAATATAATATTAAATAAGTTACAACTAAGATGCCATTCCAATGATGTAAAACATTCAACAATTCTAATAAACGTTAGTAAAGATTATAAAAAAATTATATGCCTAGCCTTGCCTTGCATTTTTTTGACATGCAATGCCTTGCATTGACATGCCTTTCCTTGACATGACATGCCTTTCCTTTCCTTTACATGCCATGCCTTTCCTTGACATGCCATGTCTAGCCTTGACATGCCTTGCCTTGACAAGCCATGCCTTGCCTTGATATGTCTTGCCTTTCCTTGACATGCCATGCCTTTCCTTGACATTCCTTTACTTGCCTTGTCTCTCCATGTCTTTCTCTGACATGCCTTTCCTTTCCAAGCCATGCCTTGCCTTTCCTTTACATGCCTTTCCTTCACATGTATTTCCTTTCCTTAACATACCTTACCTTGACAAGCCATGCCTTGCCTTGACATGTCTTTGATTTCCTTGACAAGATTTGCATTTATTTGGCATGCCTTGCCTTGACATGCCATGCCTTGCCTTGTCATTCCTTTCCTTGCCTTTCCATGGCTTTCCCTGACATGCCTTGCCTTGAATTAACATGAATTTCCTTGACAGACCTTGCCTTGCATTGACATACCTTGCCTGGACATGCCATGCCTTGCATTGACATGCCTTGTCTTGACATGCCATGCCTTTCCTTGCCTTGACATGCCATTCCTAGCTTGGCCATGCCTTTCCTTGACAAGCCATGTCTTGCCTTAACAAGCCATGCCTTGCCTTGACATGTCTTTCCTTGCCTTGACATGCCATCAATTGTTCTTGACTCGTGCACTCCTTATTCCAAGCTAATTCTCTCACTTCCATTATTGAAAGAACGAACTACTCAAATGAGTTTATTACTCCCACTAAATAAGATCATTATGCACAGGCACTACAACACAAACACTTCTACAAAAACTGAATTATAGTCTTGAGCCTTTTGGTAGAAATACATCCTAATAAGGTCCTTGCAACTAAGCCTAACTAGGGACATTAATAATTTTGACTAAAAAGGAGAAACACGGTAGACTCGATAAAGGAATCATTAGATCCTAGGAAACAAAAAGGTATCTATGAAATCCCATGTTCGTGTTACAAAGTCTATATAGATGAAACAAGGTGGTTTGTACAAGTGTGCCTAAAATAACATGTAACAAACATATCCAGAGATCGAGCATCCAGATCAACTCTTGTAGAACACTCTCACAATATTGTTCATCACATATGTATGGAAAATACAAAACTATCATTGAATCATGCATTACTACTTTGAATTCAAAAAATTGTTATGGTGATCTCAAGAAGTATACATGATCATAGTTAGCTTTCTTTGTTTCTTTCTCAACATTTTTCACTAGTCATTTAAAACTAAAATTTAATGTTCAAAACCATTTCTTGAAGAATAAAATTGAATGTTGTAGAATAATGTATGGGATCATCATGGTGCAACTTCACGCCAAAAATGATGCAATGCATGCACCAAAATCTTTGTTCCTAATTTTTATGGGAAGAAATGGCTTATTCGGCTATTTGAAATCAAATTTCAACTCCTCTCCAAACATAACACTCGACATGTATTGAAATTCCATTACAGGAAAGTCTTTACCATGATAAATGAAACCACACTATATTTTATTATTCATAGGATTTCATGTCATATATACCTATACTTCATTCATGGGTTCATTCTTTTATATATTTATTGTACAGATATTTTACAGTTTGGGAGTAGTTGTTTCCCAAGAATTTGAAGTCTATCTCTGGCATGCCTAAAGTATGGGAAAACAAACTACCATCCCTAAGACAAATACAAATATAGTAATAAAGTACCAACATGAGTCGAATGCAGGTTATAATAATCAGGATAGTCCTTGACGTTCATGATATTTTAATCCATGTTAGCAAGCTCAAGATTTCGAGTTTGTAAACACATAATATGAAAACAATCAAACACAATCAAGTGACTTATCCAATTTTTAAAAACATTATTTTGGAAGAAACAATTGTAGAATGGAGATAAGGTTCCAGAGAATGGATTTATATGGATGTGATATCCTAATTTGAATGTAGCATGTAATTTTTTAAGAAGGAAACATGATTTTATTCTCCAGGCTCAGAGTTGTACCTCATTATTGGTATTTCAATTTAAAACTTAGGCTAAGTGGATTATAAATTTTTCTATTCTCATGCTTAATAGGAGTAATAGTTTCATATATTAGATTAAAATTTAGTCTACTTGACTACTTTGAGTGTTTGAGTTCTTTGAATTTCATGTAAAAAAGGTTTCATGTTGATTTCTCACTTTAATTGTCTTTATTACGTGTCTCACATTAAGAATGCACAACGACCACAGTGAATAACATGGAATTATTCATCATATTTTATTCAGTTCATGTTCTTCTATCAATCACACAATAGATCATTTGCTTTTATTTTCTCGCGAAGTAACACTTCAAAATAGGTATAAACATTTGTACTTTCTACTTTAAACATGCATCTCTACGTCATCAACAAAACAAACTTTAAGGTGAGAGAATCCTCATCATTAGTATGTCTACCTTGATGGTCTCTTCCTTCATGTGTTTCTACAATAATTTCTTTAGTATCATGTGGATTCSTTTAACATTGGTGTAGCTTCATTTGTTGTGTTGAGCTTCCCTTAAGAACAATTTGAATATGAAATAATTAATTCTTTTTAATTGCCTCTACATTTTGTTAACCTCTATGTATTGTTGCACCTTTTTTYCTGAACAAGTCTGTCCAAGGCCATTTGGACCATTACCTTATTTCCAACCCAGTATAGTATTTTTTTTTTTTAAGTAAAAAAGGTGTTACCTGCTATATTATATTGACAAAAATACAGAGATATAGCATTAYTGTTTCGCCATTTTACTGGAAACCAGCACAATTTGAGGCAAGTATGTTGTTTCTAGGAAAAGAAGCCAAAATACTGTTTCACCATCTGTCCTGCCCGAAGGAAACCAGGAAAGATGGCAATATATCATCTTAACTCTGAACAACAAGATTGAAAACTAGACTAAAAAAGACAAGCTCAAATACCTGGTGACTTGTCATCCTCATCCTCTTGCCATGCTGCTTTGTCCTGAATGACAAATAGCTGGCGCACATTGGACATTTTTGATTCGCTGGGGCATTGGAATAAGAGTCCAGAAGCATATCCAAATGTTGTCCCATGAGGAGGGCTCTATGCTACTAGTTTGTCATTTGTCCTCAGAGTTCAAACACTAGATCCAGGTGTTCCACACAGAGGAGTGGTGCATGCATTCCTTTTTTGTCTGCCTCGCCTAAGGTACCCTTCTTCACTTCTGCACTGGCCTTGTCTCTTTCCATGGCTGCAATGTTTGTGTGGTTCACCTTTACCGTACAGATCCTCTGTGAGACCTCATCCATGTAAGGCACTTCCTCGACATAGCATGTTGGGATATCCTCACAGAGCCTCCCCCTTGTCTTTTCTCTTGCTTGAGGCTCCAGGGTAGTTGAGGTGTTTTCTAGGCATGGTATTTCCTCTATGTAGCAGCTTGGGAAATCCTCATCAATATTTCCCCTCAAGATGCTTCCATCTTGAGTTTCATGCGCAGGTGGAGGATTTTATTCTCGCTTAATGCCTGTGGGCTACCAATTATCTAGAGTTGGTGGGGTCTAAGCTCTCTTTTCATCGCAGACTCAATTATGGGTGCATGGAGTGTGAAAAGAGAAACCCTCACTCTTTGCTGAAGGATAGAGTTTGCTAGCAAGAGTGCTCATTCCATATGTTGCCTCCTTTATCGATGAGTAGAGTGGGTGTGCCAAGTTGACCCATGGTGAGGCTTGCCTCGCTCCCTAGGCATAGTGGAGGAGGAGTGAGTATAATACAGGACACTGAGAAAAACACACCAGAGCTTACAGTTGATAGGGAGTTTCAGAGCAAGAATGAGCCGACTACGTTCAGACCTCTTTTCTTTCATTTTTTTGCAGGACGGCTGCACCTGGACTCTCTTTAACTCATCCATACTTAATGCTTGCAGTGCTGTCACATTCACTCGAGGGAGAAGTCGCTCATCCAGAGGTCAGCTGTAATGGCCTTCTCCCATTGTTAATGTTGAATAGATGGGGAGAGGCCTGCCACATTTAAACCTTGGCTCCATGCTATGCCGAATGGCAATGTTGCGTGACGTGTCACCCCATCTTGGGCCAACCCAGTATAGTATTACCACCTCATTAGTTGCTTCCTTTTTCTTTGGAAAATATGGCCTCAATCTTAATTTTTTTTTTCATCATTTCTATCACGCTATAATGTTTCATTTTATGTTAATCCATATTCATATAGAATCATTAAAAATTATATTCTACTTTGACATCAATCAAGCATTGATATACATTTCCTTTCATATTCCTTCTTAATACTTCATATCTAGAAGTCACTGTGATATCTTATGATTTTCTTTGACTTACTACCTATTGGTATATTTACAATGCACTTAGCATTATTTTCCTTCAAGTCATACCAACAATTCACATTTACTATTATAATCATTTCCTTAATATTGCAACATCTTCTACCAATTGAAAATCCTTCATATGTTATTTCATGCCCTTATCTCTAGTTGTCTTTAGGATTCATTCAATTTTGGAATTTGAATTTCATTTCCATGGAAAATTCTTCACCACAAAATAAATCCACACACTGTAATTCTTTATTACACCATTAGAAGATTCCATGTTAGTGAAAATTCATCATTTACTTCACAATATTTACACTTAAGTTGATGGTTTATATTTTGCAACTCTTTTAGGCATACGACTAATTTTTCGACAAAGATGGTTCACCCATGAGGTGCATGAGGTTCATGTTCTTTTTCTTTCTTGGGATATTTACTCTACCATATTGGTTGTCCATAAATTCATGCTTTGCAATTTTGGTATACAACTTCCATAGTTTCCTTTCATTATTTCCAAAATTTAAGGAACATACATCATCCTTTATACATAAGGAGGCCATCTCTACATGCTTGTATATGATAGGCATAGGATCCTTACACATGTCACTATTAATTGGTTTATACCATAACTAGATATGATGATCATGATATCCCATTTCTCTTATCTATTAACGAACTTGCATATGTTATCTTAGATAATGCATTGAATGCATTATGCATAAGGCACCATCAAACATTCTTAGTCCCTTCTTCCTTCATGATTGATCCGAAATAAAAACTAAAAGAACCTTAGAAATATTCTTACATAGAATTTATCTATCTAGATATCAACATTTAAATAATACCATTATTTTGAATATCCCTATTTATCCAAGTACTCAAAAATACTTGATCTAATTGTCCAACTAGCTAGTTAATTTGTACCTTGAACTATTGATCTTTTGCACATCCCATTGTGCCTTCACAACACTATGAAAGAACCATAATGAAGTATATAGTGCCCTCAATATTTATTTTCTCATTTTTCATGCTCCTATATCAAACTTAAAAATATTTACCTAAATGGAAGACACTTAGGGGATCATTCACATCGACATTTACACTATCCAATCAAGCCCATAGGATTTATTTGTTGGATCATGTTGTCATTGATGCCAATGGTTTGATTATTTGGGATATTGTTGGATCATACGTCATTGCTGCAAATGGTTTGGTTTGATTGATGATTGATGAACAATGAATATGCATTGATGATAATGATAGATGTCCAAGTGGAAACCAATTGATAAAGATGGATCATTGATATGATGCATCAATGAAGATGGATCAATGACTTGTCATTGATACATGATGCATAGTTGATATATATGATGCAGTGGTGAATTGATGCAAATATGAATCATTATTGTCTTATCATGGTTGATAAGGTGCACGAATGGATGAACTCCAAAGTGGTCCCCTTATGGTGAAATCCCTCACAGGAAGACGCTTTACGGATTGAGTTATCCTAGAAGAACAGTTGGAGGACCCATGCTTGCATGTCATTTAATGATATGAAGATCAATGAAGTTGTTGGTGAAACTTTCCTATATGGATAGTGCTTGGCATGCCATTTTCGGTGGTATGTGGAATGTCACATAACTCCTCACGGTTTGAGAGTTATGGCTCTACGAAGTTGAAGGACCCCCATATGATGGATTGAAGCCCCAAAAGGTCAAATAAGTCAAAGTTCTTGAAAAGAAGAAATCATTATTTAAATGATAAAGTAAAGTGACAAAATAAAGAAAGATTATTTAAATGATAAAATGAAGTGACAAAATCAAGAAGGAATATTTAAATGATAAAGTATTGGAGAACATTCTATTCATGGAAAGTGGTTCACCCTAAAATAAGGAAAATAGGTTAAGTGACCTAGAAATGGGTTAAGTAACCTAAAATGGGCTAAGTGACCTAGAAGATGAAAGTATAAATAAGAAGCTAGGATCTCTTGTAAACTGTACATTTTGGTGATAATCCTTTTTGTGGATCAATGGAGAGCTTCTTGTGAATATCTTTTGGAGTATTGATGGAGAGAGTCTTGTGAAAGCATATCATTGGTGTGGATATATTGAGCATGATTGAAGATATATTATGAGGAAGAGAGCGAGAGGAGGATCCGATGAACGCATCAAAGTTTCGGCAATGTCGGAGATCTTGATGGAAAAATTCTCGGATTCACAGAAAACCCTATTTTCTGATGTCCATATGAATTGTCTGTGTATAGGGTGCGTGTACACACAGGCTAGATGTGTATAGGGTGAGTGTACATGCAGGCTAACTGTGTACAGAGAGCGTGTAGTGGATAAAATCAGGGAGATTTTTGTTTGAGTTGGTGCCAATCTCTTGGATGATGAGGTAGGTTCCAGATCTGCATTCTATGACCTGAGATCTATCACTGAGACACTGGTATGGTTACATTATTATCTTGATGGATACTATTGTTTGATTTGTTTTAAATTCTTAGGGAACTCTTGGTATGGCTTCTATGATGTGGCTTAGTTTGGTTGACTTGGTTGATGGAGTGAGCAAAAAACTTTTGATTCAGCAGTGACATGATTTCTATGGTGTACTAGTTATTCATACATGATTGAGATAGCATTCATATTGATTTGTTGTGGACCATGAGCAAGCTATTGGAGAGCATGGATGTGTTGTGACTAGCTGTGGGTTAGTTTGGATAGTGGAAGAAAGAAGAGAAAGTGATTGTAGGTTGTAGAGGATCTGAGCATGTGAAGAAAATCAAACCCTAGTTTCTTAGAAGCATATGCTTGTTGCATTATACACTGGCCATGTTCACACACGGGTCGTAGTGAGCCAGGGCGCATGCACAGGTGGGCTGCACTACTGACAGGGCACGTACCTATTGACAGATTGATGTCTGTTGAGGATTGTTGACTCATCTCAGTTGGTGTTGAGGGTGTAAGATGAGTCTTGCATTATAGAGCAGGTGTTCTTATAGAGTTATACTTTATTCAGTTGTTCCTGATAAACCTCAAGGATTGTAGTCCGTAATAAAAAGAAAATTATACATATATGTTGTGTTCTTTGTGTTCATTGTGGTGATGACTTGCTAATGATATATTGCTGATATATGTTGTTGATATGTGCTCACATCTAACTGGTTATAAATGACAACAATGGGTAATGAATAAATGTTGAATGCTAATTTATGAGTTTTTGTGCAAGAGGGAAGTTTTGGAAAAATATCCCCACACTCATTCACCCCCCCCGCCCCCCCTCCTCTAAGTGTGGTAGGTGTGTCCAATAATTGGTATTAGAGTGGGCCTTCACTACAAGCCTTAAAAAGCTTGAAGGAGATCCATAGACACACAAATGGATGATGAAGTTCCAATCCTTGATGAGAGTGTACTTGAAGACAATGGGAGCAGCTATTTGGAAGGCAACCATCGGTGGATATGTTCCATTGAAGAACAACTCAAAGTTTGCATCTCAAAGGGAAGGAAAGAAGAATGATGCATTGGCTCTCAAGAAAATTCTTAATGGACTCTCAAGCCCTATCAAGGAGAGCATGGGACAATGCACTTCCGCCAAGGATCTATGGCTAAAGCTAGAGGAGACATATCAAAGAAAGGAAGAGAAAGAAGAAATTTAAGACCACTCCATCAAGATCATCAAAGGTAAAGAATCATCAAAAACTCTTGAATTCATTATTTCAAAATGTGATTTTGAAAACATTTCAAGGGACGATAAAGAATCAAGTGATGATAGCACAAAGGAAGATCTTGAAGATGAAGGAAAAGAATTATGTGTTGATGTTGGCAAAAAGGAAGAAAGTGAAGATACTTCAAATGAAGGTAAATAACCCTCTAAATCCCTTGATTGCAATAATATTTATGATGAATTTTTCTCTACAAGTGAAGAAGAAGATGTAGAAACAGTTTGTGTAAAGTTTGATGATATTTATCTCATGAAAAGAATAGAAGGAAATCTATCAAAACTTCAAAAGGAAATTGAAGAAGGTTTATATAGATATAGAAGTGATCATTATTATACAGACTATAACTATCTTTCAGATAACACTAAGAAGTTTCTTAGGAGAAGTCTAAGGCACATCTTGAAGTTAAAAGAAATGATCAAGGAACAAGAAGAGAGCAATAAGACTCAATTAGAAGAAAAGGAAGAAGAGATCACAAGACTAAATGATGGAAAAGAAGATATGAATGTAGAAGAAGATATTAGTAAAAGTTTTGAAACTATTGTCCATCTCAAGACCCAAATTGAAGAAGCCAAAAGAATAGAGGAACTATTGAAGATTCAAATAAATGAAAAGGAAGATTCATGTTGCAAATTAGAAGCTGAAATTGTTGACCTTAGAAGGAAGGTGGAAAAGTCAAACAAATTCTTGAATAGCTCAAGAATCTTGGATGAGAACTTGGAATGTCAAAGACCATCATGTGATAAATTAGGTCTTGGATACAAAGGAGAAGATAAAAATGCTAAATAAAGCACCTCAAAGAAGCATGAGGTAATTCCATCAAAGAAGAAAGGCAATGTTGAAAAGAAACCATCTACACAAGGCAAAGAAAATTTAAAAAGAACAAAGCAAGGAAGACATCAAGAAACCATTCTTGGGACACCAAAGCAAAGGTATGAAAGTGTTTTTCATGGGTATTGTTATTCATGTAATGGATATGGTCACAAATATTTTGAGTGTAGATCTTATGAAAGAAGATATAATGGAAGAATCTATAACACCATGAGATGTTGGAGATGTGATCAAGTAGGACACATTGATGTTCATTGTAACTCCATGAGATGCTACAACTGTAGTGGATTTGGCCACAAATCCCAGGAGTGTTGGAACACAAGAATAAATTCCATGATGATAACTTCACATAGCATGGCTAGAAGAAGGAATGAAGTAACAAAAGGGAGACATCTTTGAAAAGATGGATACTTAGAGATCAAGTTCTGAAGAGAAGGGTCATCTACAAAAGTGGGTGAAGAAGATAGAGCAGCCAGATTAGAATGAAAGATTGAAGGGAAGCTCAAAAGTGTCATTTACTAAGGCACACGTAGGTAATAGTGGTGATAGTCACGTGTACACACATGCTGACCTTGAATAGGTCACATACACATGCACTCAGTTGTGCAGCAGGCCGCGTGTATGTTGAAAATCCTTGGGAAAAAGGCAATGCACATGGTTTGGAGTTTGATGTGATGGTATAATTCTGTATTCCAGGGTCTGACATTGTTTATTGTAGGTTCTGACACTGTTTGCTGCAGGTTTTCATGGTGAGATCACACAATGGTATAATAAAAATAAATATTGGGTGCATGGCACTAACCCAACAGTATGGATTGATGTTGATCTACTGAGATTAATCATTTTGTGATGATGGTGGTGTACTTGGCTGGTATATCTTATGATGTATTATTGGAAGCATATGTTGATATCATGGTGCATGCGTTTTTCATGTGGATGGGGCTACATGTTGAGACATACGGTTGGATGATTGACACATGTTTTATGGAGGACTTGGCATACATGTATGGGACTCATCATTTTTGTTGTATTGGTGCATAGTAGTACACTCATATATGGTATTAGTTGATTTTCACAACATTGGTATTTGTTTGATACATGATTGTGGCACTTGGTTCATGATGGAGACGTATCATGAGTGATATGATACATTATTTGGCATGTTGGTAGATGCACATGTTGGCATATTGGTAGATGCACATGTTGGCATATGGTGGATACATTTCATGGATGATATATTTTGGCACATTATTGATATACATGGTTGATGTACATGGGTGTTGTGCATGGTGGACACATTTTGGTACATGATGCACATGGTGGATATATTGTTCATGATTCTCTATTTCATTATTGACATATATTTTGTTTCATGATGAATGGTATAGCACAAGTTTGATGCATGAACAAGTCCAAGGATCGTCATATCGTAGCATATTGTTCATCTTGTAGAGAAGATAGGGGGAGACATACCCTTAGGGGGAGTCATTCTTCTTCCCATGATTCTAGGAGGAGATATTTATCAGATACATACCTAGAAAAGAGACCTATATTTGAAGAAAGAGCACAAAGGCATAATTCCAGGGGGAGCGATGATCACAGGAGGAGTATGTTTGATGTATTTTCAACATTACATCAGATTGATATCCCTTTCTCAAAAGGGGAGAGATTATATAGCGGAAACAAGACAGGGGGGGCAACCCCAAGAGGAGAATGGCCCTTTTCCATTGATGTCAAAGGGGTAGAGATAATCACAATGATGTGATTGATGTCTATTGATGGGAGAGATTGATGTGGAGAGATAGTCACATTGAATATTGATGAAGAGCATGCCTTATCTACATGTTGACATCAATGTTGGTATTACCATCAGTGCCAAAGGGGGAGATTTTTGGATCATGTTGTCATTGATGCCAATGGTTTGATTATTTGGAAGATTGTTGGATCATATGTCATTGTTGCAAATGGTTTGGTTTGATTGATGTCAAGTAATTGATTGATTGATGATTGATGAAAAATGAATATGCATTGATGAGAATGATAGATGTCTAAGTGGAAACCAATTGATAAAGATGGATCATTGATATGATTCCCTTGATGAGAATGATAGATGTCCAAGTGGAAACCAATTGATAAAGATGGATCATTGATATGATACATCAATGAAGATGGATCAATGAGTTGTCATTCATACATGATGCAGTGGTGAATTGATGCAAAGATGAATCATTATTGTCTTATCATGGTTGATAAGGTGCACAAATGGATGGACTCCAAAGTGGTCCCCTTATGGGGAAAGCCCTCATGGGAAGACACTTTACGGATTGAGTTATCCTAGAAGAACGGTTGGAGGACCCATGCTTGCATGTGGTTTAATGAGATGAAGATAAATGAAGTTGTTGGTGAAACTATCCTAGATGAATAGTGCTTGACATGCCATTTCCGGTGGTATGTGGAATGTCAGATAACTCCTCACGGTTTGAGAGTTATGGCTTTACGAAGTTGAAGGACCCCCATATGATGGCTTGAAGCCCCAAAAGGTCAAAGAAGTCAAAGTTCTTGAAAAGAAGAAATCATTATTTAAATGATAACGTAAAGTGACAAAATCAAGAAAGATTATTTAAATGATAAAATGAAGTGACAAAATCAAGAAGGAATATTTAAATGATAAAGTATTGGAGAACTTTCTATTCACGGAAAGTGGTTAACCCTAAAATAAGGAAAATGGGTTAAGTGACCTAGAAATGGGTTAAGTAACCTAAAATGGGCTAAGTGACCTAGAAGATGAAAGTATAAATAAGAAGCTAGGATCTCTTGTAAACTGTACATTTTGGTGATAATCCTTTTTGTGGATCAATGGAGAGCTTCTTGTGAATATCTTTTGGAGTATTGATGGAGAGATTCTTGTGAAAGAATCTTATTGGTGTGGATCTCTTGAGCATGATTGAAGATATATTCTGAGGAAGAGAGTGAGAGGAGGATCTCATGAACACATCAAAGTTTTGACAATGTCGAAGATCTTGAAGGCAAAATTCTCGGATTCACAGAAAACCCTATTTTTTGATGTCCACACGGGTTGTCTGTGTATAGGGTGTGTGTACATGTGGGTTGGATGTGTATAGGGTGAGTTTACACATAGGATGACTGTGTATAGGGAGTGTGGAGTGGATAATATCATGGAGATTTTTGTTTGAGCTGGTGCCAAGCTCTTGGATGATGAGGCAGGTTCCAGTTCTGCATTTTATGGCCTTAGATCTATCACTGAGACACTGGTATGGTTACATTATTGTCTTGATGGATACTATTTTTTGATGTGTTTTTAATGCTTAGGGAATTCTTGGTATGGATTCTATGATGTGGATTAGTTTGGTTTATTTCATTGATGGAGTGAGCAACACTCTTGTGATTCAATAGTGACATGATTGCTATGGTGTACTAGTTATTTATACATGATTGAGATAGCATTCATATTGATTTGTTGTGGAGCATGAGCAAACTATTGGAGAGATTGGATGTGTTGTGATTGGCTATGGGTTAGTTTGGACAGTGGAAGACATAAGAGAAAGTGATTGCAGGTTGCAGAGGATCTAAGCATGTGAAGAAAATAAAAACCCTAGTTTCTTAGAAGCATACGCTTGTTGCATTATACACTGGCGGTGTTCACACGTGGGCTGTAGTGAGCTAGGGCATGTGCACACATAGGCTACACTACTGACAGGTCACGTAATTGTTGACAGATTGATATCTGTTGAGGATTGTTTCCCATAACAAGTATAATTATTCTCAATTACAATTTTTGAGCTAAAATTTATATCTCTTAGAAGTTACCATGTTTTCCCATTTTCTACACATTTACCATTTTTTCACATTTCACATTTCCCTGTGGAAGAAAATATAGTGTGAACCAAGAATTGTTTTGTATCGGGTGTTAATAGTACTTCTAATTGAGCACTCAAAAACCTTCATCTTTGTCATCTAATGATCCAATAATTTTTTTCATTGATCTAGAATTGTCAACTTTGCCCCTTTTGCACTCTCTAGACTTCATAAATTTTGGCAAAAGCTATTATCTTTCAAAATGGAGAAAAAATGGAAAATTTTCACTAGGAATTTTTTTTTCAGGTTATTAATGAGAGCAAATGATATGTATTTGTTTTTTCATTTTGGGAATCTTAGGTCACTTTTCCTCCACTTACAAACAAAATCTATTCCTGAATAATGGATTTTGACCTATTTTTCATCTTCACTACAAACCCCTTGGATTTTAGCTAAATCCTCTCGTCGGTTTCATCGTGATAACCCCTACTCCACACTATCCAAATTTCATACTCAATTGATCTCCTATCATTGAGGTCTCTTTTATTCTTTGAAAAATACTAATTTCCATTTTCCAAAATTCTAGAGCTAAATCTACAAAACATCCTCACTAAAAATAGTATAGTCATTGTCATTATTGACTTACACCTTAAATTTCATTTTGATCAGAGTTTATATGCTCCTGCTATGGCCAAATCAATGATTTTTTCTTAACATTTTTTTTCTTCTACTGATGTGACATCTTGTTGATGTGGCATGGGACATGGATATGATGGCATGGCACTAGTTTCCACTTGAATATTATAGGTCAAAACTAGGTATTTCCATGTCATCATATTTAACCCTTTTTCTATCATTGTGGCATATTTTAATTCTCTATACACCTTTATACACACACACACACTTTATACCTTTATTATATTTATTATATTTATAACATGTGGCCCATATGATTTTGTATTAGTGAACCTGACATGTGGTGCATAAATCTCTTTTGATATGACTAGGGGATCACATCTATGTCCTTTAGTGCACATGTTCCTGTGATGGTGGTTCCACCTAGACACATGGAAATCATCTACTAATTGCAGAGGCAGAACTTGAAGGTATCTAATGAGACCCTCCCCCTTTTCAATTTAAAATTGACTACCCAAGTTTCATGTCCCTATCAATTGTGAAGGTTGAAGTGTGGTTTCCAATACCACTTCATGCACCTACGCAAACAAATTT